>JAPPVO010000024.1:6374393-6432011 GCA_030407325.1 Camellia japonica | reverse complement strand
GGTTGATATCGACGCTGATCTGGATGAATTGTTCAACTGACTTTGTATCTCTCTTTTGTTTTCTTTTCTACTTCTGGACAAATGTAACCGGGCTGGGGCCCTCCTTTGTATTTGCTTTAAACTTTGCTAATGAAAATGTTCTATTGCTCTAACTGTTATCTTGGTTTGCTGCTCTTCTTGTACTTGCTTTCTTACTGTGGTTTGAATGAAGTAGTGCATTCTCTTGCCGAGATAATTCATCCCGGTCTAAATCTTGTAATCAGACTGGCCATACCAGCCAACCACTCTTTAGCCGATATCCCTACTCCGGCTGAAGAGTAATAAGAGTTGGTTTAATCCAGCCAACCACTCTTCAGCCTAAACCCTTACTTCGGCTGAAGAGTAATAAGAGTTAGTTTAATCCAGCCAACCACTCTTTAGCCGATATCCCTGCTCCGGCTGAAGAGTACTAAGAGTTGGTTTAATCCAGCCAACCACTCTTCAGCCTCTATCCTTGCTTCGGCTGAAGAGTGCTTAAGAGTTGGTTTAATCCAGCCAACTTCTAAATTGGTTTTTCCAGCCAACCTAGAATAAAATGTGTGTTGGTTTAATCCAGCCAGCCTTTAAGTTGGTTTTTCCAGCCAACCTAGAATAAAATGTTTGGTTATTCCGACCAAACGTCCTGCAGCCTGGATCCTTATCTTGGGCGTAGGAAGGGTGTTGGTTTAATCCAGCCAACCTCTAAGTTAGTTTTTTCAGCCAACCTAGAATAAAATGTTTGGTTATTCCGACCAAACGTCCTGCAGCCTGGATCCTTATCCTGGGATTAGGAAGGGGGTTTGGTTTAATCCAGCCAACCTCTAAGTTGGTTTTTCCAGCCAACCTAGAATAAAATGTTTGGTTATTCCGACCAAACGTCCTGCAGCCTGGATCCTTATCCTGGGCTTAGGAAGGGTGTTGGTTTAATCCAGCCAACCTCTAAGTTGGTTTTTCCAGCCAACCTAGAATAAAATGTTTGGTTATTCCGACCAAACGTCCTGCAGCCTGGATCCTTATCCTGGGCTTAGGAGGGGTCGCAGTTGGTTATTCCGGCCAACTGTGTTTTTAATACCCCCTAACTCACCTAACTTACTAAAATAAACTTTTACAGAAGGAAACGTCTATACTGAAAAGAAACTACTTGTTTTATTGAGAAAGAAAAAAATTACACATACTTAAAGAAAGAAAGAAAAAGTTAAAAATAAAATAACTTGAGATTGGCAGTATTCCATGGCCTGGGAATTGCCTTGCCGTCCTCATCTTCTAAGTGGTATGCCCCTTTGCCTGCTAGTCCAACCACTTTGTAAGGTCCTTCCCAATTAGGCCCTAACTTGCCATCCCCCTGTACCATGGTGTTTCCCATCACTTTGCGCAGTACCCAATCTCCGATCTTGAATTGCCTTGGATGCACTGTTTTGTTGTATTTCCTGGATAACTCTTGTTGGTATGAGGCAATATGAACCAGTGCTCTGTCTCTTCTTTCCTTTGCAAGGTCGAGCTCCAATGTTATGGCTTCGCCATTCAAGTCTGGATCAAAATTCTCGCTTCGAATTGTGGGGAGGCCAACTTCTAGTGGGATTACTGCCTCCATACCATAGGCTAAGGAAAATGGGGTTTCTCCTGTTGACTGCCGAGGTGTGGTGCGGTAAGCCCATAAAACATGAGGGAGCTCGTCTGCCCACTTGCCTTTGGCTTTCTCTAACCTTTTCTTTAATCCATCCAAGACGACCTTGTTTGATGTTTCTGCCTGACCATTTGCTTGGGGATATGCCGGTGTTGAATTATAGAACTCTATCTTGTACTCTTCACAAAAGCCCCTAAAGATTCTGCCATCAAACTGAGTGTCGTTGTCTGATATTAGGGCTTTTGGTATGCCGAACCGAGTGATGATGTTCTGCCAGACGAACTTCTTCACGTCTTTTTCCTTGATTGATGCTAAGGCTTCTGCCTCCACCCACTTTGTGAAGTAGTCGGTTGTTGCAAGAAAGAACTTCCTGTTACCTGGTGCTGTTGGAAGTGGTCCTACTATGTCCAACCCCCACATTGCGAAGGACCATGGGCTGGTTAAGGGTAAAAGTTCTCTGGCAGGTTGATGTATTTGGTGTGCGAACTTCTGACACTTCTCGCACTTCTTCACATATTTCTCGGAGTCTGCTTGCATGTAAGGCTACCAATATCCTTGCGAGATTGCCCTGTATGCTAATGACCTTCCCCCTTGATGGCTTCCGCACACGCCCTCGTGTATTTCGAACAAGAATGATTCCACTTTGCTGGGGTGAACACACTTTAGATACGGTCCTGAGAATGACTTTTTGTACAATGCCATAAAGGGAAGAGCCCAAATCGCTGTGACTTTGCTCTAATTCTGTTGGCTTCTTTCTTTTCTTCCGGTAAGACGCCGTCTTTTAAGAACAGTATGATGGATCCATCCATGAGGGGCCTAGTTCGGTGCAACATACTTCTTCTGCTTCGGGGTCTTCGTGTCTTCAATGCTTGGTCTTGGTAAGTAGTCAATTAGCAACGGATGAGGGGTGGATGTATCTGCCATTGAAGCAAAGCCTGCTAGTTCGTCTGCTCTGCTGTTTTCCTCCCTGCCGATTTGTTCTATCCTGACTACTTCAAATTTCTTGATTTCTGTTCTGACCAACTCTTGGTACTTAGCCATCCTGTCGTCCTTTGCTTCGTAGTCGCCAGATATTTGGTTTACCACCAGCTGTGAGTCGCTGTGAACCATTAGCTCGGTGGCCTTCATGTAAATTGCTGTTTTGAGGCCTGCAAGAAGCGCTTCATATTCCGCTTCGTTGTTTGATGCTGGGAAGCCAAGGTTGACTGCTTGCTCCACTACTAGGTCGTCTGGAGAGATGAGGACTATACCGAGTCCTGCTCCATGCCGGTTGGATGCTCCATCCACAAAGAGCTTCCACATCTCTCCAACGAACAACTTCCAGCAAGTGGAGGGATCAGATGATGCCTTGGGGTCAAGAACGTTGCTGGTGTCTTCTTCAGGGTCCATGCTTGCTGTATGCCCCTTGTTATTTGATTGTACCAAGCCTTTATTTGTTGGTGAGTCTTGGCTTGGTGTAGTATGGTTTTCTTCTTCCTCCCTTTCTTCACTTTGGTCTGCCTTAGGACCTGTCTGGGTAACCTGCACCGGGGGTTGCGTTATTCCGATGTCAACTTCCATCCCTAGTTTGGTTGTTTCAGTCAGGTCGACTAGGCAGATATGATGACTTCCTGGGGTGAATTCTGCGATAAAGTCTGCCAAAGCTTGAGCTTTTATCGCGGTTCTAGGTTGGAACTTGATGTCATATTGTCCCAACTCTACTGCCCACTTCAAGATTCGCCTAGAGAAGTTTGCCTTCTCAAAAAGAGCCTTTAATGGGAAGGCTGTGAGGACGACTATGGTGTGGGCATGAAAGTAGTGCGACAACTTCCTTGAGGCCATCATCAAGGCCAAAGCCAGTTTTTCTAGTGGGAGGTATCTTGTTTCGGCGCCCAGCAATGTCTTGCTGACATAAAAGATGGGCAGATGTTGGATTCCTTCTGCATGGACCAATACTACGCTAATTGCGTGCTGAGAGACTGCCAGGTACAGGAAGAGTTCTTTTCCAGGTATTGGGATGACAAGCAGTGGTGGAGAAGACATGTATTCTTTCAAATTTTCCAGAGCGCGGTCGCATTCTTCGTCCCACTCAAATTTGGCTTTTAAAGCATGGAAAAACGGTCGTAGTCTGTCTGACGACCGGCTAATGAATCGGTTGAGTGCAGCTGTCATGCCGGTGAGATGCTGCACTTCTTTTACTGAGTTAGGCCTCTCTAGATCCTGAATAGCTTTGATCTGGGAGGGGTGTGCCTCTATACCCCGGTTGGTCACCAGGAAGCCCAGGAATTTACCAGATCCTACTCCGAATGCGCATTTAGATGCATTAAGGCGCAACTTGTGCCTTTTCAGAATCTGGAACATCTCACCTAGGTCCCTTAGATGGTCATTCTTATCTTTGCTCTTGACCACCATGTCGTCGATGTAAGCCTCCATTGTTATGCCTAACAACGGCTCAAACATCTTGGTGACCAGTCTTTGGAATGTTGCCCCTGCGTTCTTCAGGCCAAAGGGCATGACCTTGTAGCAATACAGTCCTCTTGGAGTTGTAAAGGACGTGACCTCCTGGTCTGGTTTGTGCATGGCGATCTGATGGTAGCCTCTGTACGCATCAAGAAAGCTGAGTCGGTTATGTCATGCCGTTAGGTCTACCAGTTGATCTATCCGTGGTAGGGGAAACTGTCATTTGGGCATGCTTTGTTAACTGTCTTATAATCGACGTAGACACGCCATTTGCCATTCTTCTTTGGTACCACGACTGTGTTGGAGATCCATCTGGGGTAGTGTACCTCTCTGATAGCTCCTGCTTCTAGCAGATTTTCCACTTCTTCTGCTACTATCTCGGCATGGTGGAGTGCCGATCTGCGTGTGCGCTGAATGATTGGTCTGGCGGATGGGTGGACATTGAGTTGGTGACAGATGAAGTTGGGATCAATGCCTGGCATGTCGTATGGTGTCCAGGCGAACACTTCGATGTTAGAGGTCAAAAATTCCAAGACCTTTAATCTCTCAGTGCTGGACAACGACGAACCAAGCAAAAAGAACTTATCCGGGTTCTTTTCATCTATTCTTACCTCTACCAAGTCTTCCACCGTTTTTTGATTAGCTGCTTTGCCGACGTCTGCGAACAGTTCATTGCTCTCAGGTTCTTCCACCGAATGAACATATCCCTTGGCAGTGCGGCTGCCATTAACCGTAACAAAGCATTGCTTGGACATGATTTGGTCTCCAAAGACCTCTTCAATTACCCCGGCATCATTGGGGAATCGCATTACCTGATGGTAGGATGACGCTACCAATCGCATGGCATGTAGCCATGTTCTTCCCAAGATTATGTTGTAAGTGGCCCAGAATTCCACTTGTTTTGTCATGCTTCCTGCTCTGACTGGTAGAATTATTTTGCCGACTGGCCATTCTGGCATTGAGTTGAATCCGATCAGGGGAGATACGGCAGGTGCCAAGTCCTTGTCTTGTAGCTTTAATTGTTTGAATGTTTCGTAATACATTATCTCACATGAACTACCCTGGTCAATCAAAATTCGCTTGACGTCAAAATCCTTGACTCGGAGAGTGACAACCAGGGCATCATTGTGAGGACAGTATATCCTCGCCAAGTCTCTATCTGAAAAAGACATGATGTTCGTGGCCTCTGTCTTCCCCTTTTTGATGGTAGGTTGTGCACTTAGCACCTCCCTTAAGTGCTCAGCCTTCTTGATTGACCCTCTGAGCTCGCATACACGCTCAGGTTCGAAGATTCCATGTATCACATTGATTACGCCTTGAGATGGGGCGTCGATTGGCATCCCGTTGGGGTTATTGTGGTCCTGGGGGGCTGGTTGCGTCCCTCCTTCAATGTACTTATCCAGGTGACCTACTGTCACCAACTCCTCCAAATGCTGTCTCAATGGCGTGCAATTTTCAGTACGGTGCCCCTTTTCCTTGTGGAAGGTGCACCGTGATCTTTCGTCGTAGTCTTTCTGAGCTTCTCCTAGCTTAGCTGGCCATCTGACGAAAGGCTCATCGCGTATTTCGCTTAGAATCCGATAGATCGGTTTCTTGAATACTGTGGTTATGGCAGTGCGGACTCTTAACCATCTTTTATCTTGGTCCTCTCCGTTGTCTCGCCTGCCTCGTCCGTTTTTGTTCGGACGGTCTACCGCGTTGACCTTTGCCGAGGCCTTTTTCTTTAGTACTGCGTTCGTGCCAGATTTTATTTTGGCACGTGCGCCATCCTCCTCCACCCTGATGTGCTGATGCACTCTTTCCATCAAGGCTTCCATGGTGAGGGGCGGTGTCATGGTGATTGAGTCCCTTAGTCTGTTCCCGACTGGGAGGCCTCTTTTGTACTGTGCAATGGCTAGATTGGTGGGGCAGTCCCCAATCTGGTTGAAGGTCTCCCAGTAGCGACTATTATAGGATCTAAGTGTCTCCTTGTCGCCCATGTCAATGGAGAGAAGCTGGTCGATCTCCACCGGGGTTTTGGTGTTCGTTCTGAACCTCGTTACGAATGCCTCTGCCAATTGCGCCTAGGAGGCTATGCTGCCTTCTGGAAGTTTTTCAAACCAAGTCAAGCCTAGGTCACTGTGAGGGGAATTTGCACTAAGCAGGCAAGCCGTGCTAAGTCATGACTTGAGATGTCGATTGGATCGTGCAACCGGGCTGGTTCAGTTGAGTGTGGCCTTGCCTGAGGTTTTGGATTGAGGCTGAGCTGACCGAGCTATGCCTAGCTCGGTGGGAATTGCCAGGTCCAATTGGAGTGCAAGAGGAGAAACCCGCCAATGGTGTGCATCAATACCGTTTGGCAGTTTGGCCATCGTTGTTTGGCGGTATTGACGCGAACACGTGTAAGGAATAGAGAGGTCAGTACAGCCACCTGTCCAGGGAAGGACAACAGAGGTAGTGCGCGCACAATCCCTGGGGCAGCATGGCCAGCCTAGAAAAAGGAGAAGGGCAACGTTGGAGGTATGCTATCTGAACCACTTTCTCTCTCTCTCTAAACAGTGCTCTTCTTCTTCCTCAAGTGACCTAACTTGATCGTCGGAGGGGGTTTCCGGCACCACCCCCGCCGGGCAGATCACCGTCTCTTTGTTTGCAGGCAAGGCGACGTTGCACGAAGCTTGAGTCCAAGGAGTACGGAAAACAGAGGATATTTGTTCCTCGTACAATTGGCGCCGTCTGTGGGAAGAAGTTTGATACACAAACCTTGCTCTTCAAGCTCTTCTGGCCTTTTCCATGGCAAACAACGAAGAAACTTCGCTGTCCGTCGTCGATGGTGTCACGCCAGAGTCTGTTCGACGGAGAGAAGGCACCCCTGCTATTCCAGCCATGGCTGGCCTGCAGACCTCTTCGAGGGGTGCGCGAGACAAACGCGCAAGGAATATTGATCGCTCGAAGAGTCCAGAGGGCTGTCGACGATGAGGAGAGTCGCATGCACAGCGCCTGGAGCACAAACTCAAGGACCAGGACGCCTTCATTCGTAAGATGGCGGCTGAAATGGAGGTGCTGAAATGCCAGATCAAGGGGAAGGGTGTTGTTGGAGAGGGCAACCTCAGTGAACGCATCCCATCTCCTCACTATGGCGGTCGTCGCCAAGAAAGGTTGCACTCTCTGTGTGTCACCAGGAGTTATGGGGTTGGGGACTCCGACCTACAGGTGGGCAAATCTCCCACTCACGACAGCACCTACCGTCCCTCACGCCCATCGTCGACGTCGCGATACTCTTTTTCCACCTGTTCCAGAGACCTGAGGGATGTGTTGGAGGAGAGGGCATGCCGTAAAGAGACTCAGAGATTGCCGGTGTTACAGAGGCTAAGCTCCCAAATCCGTTGTAGTGAGGAAGTGTAAACGCCAGCGCGCAGGATGGTGACCCCTGCGCTAGTGGACAAAGAGCTGGCGAGACTTGCAGCCACGCCGCTGTCTCTAGAAATCGAGAGTACACCACTCCCTGTCGGATTCCACCAGCCTAAGTTCACGTTGTATGACGGCGAGACGGATCCGTACATGCACGTGAGTCATTACCGGCAAGTAATGGCTGGCCACCGGTGCAATGACGCCTTGATGTGCCTCATATTCCCGGCAAGCTTAGGTGAAATGGGCCTGAAATGGTTCGAGAGGCTTCCGGAGGGGAGCATCAAGGGATGGCAGCAGCTAGCGGAGGCCTTCGTCACCAGATTCAAAACCAACACTCGAACACCAAAGGAGGTCGACCATCTCCTGGGCATCAAGATGGAGTCTGGAGATTCTTTGAAGGCATACAATGCGAAGTACTGGGAAACCTACAATGAGATCATCGACTGCTCCACCAATCTGGCGATTACCCAATACAAGCGTGGTCTCCCAGTCAGACATAGGCTGCGAGACTCGCTCACAATGAATCAACCGTCGACCATGGAATTGCTCATGCAACGCATTGATGAGCATATTCGAGTCGAAGACGATACAACTGCAGCTACCGTGACGTTAAGTCCGGTAGTAGAGAACAAGATAGTAGAGCGAAAGGTTTACGCAGTCGGACAAGATGATGGACATGCAAACCACCATGGAAAAGATGTAGGGAGTTCGGTTTTCGGAAGGCGTCTGTAAGAAGACCGAGGAAAAGGGGCATAAAAATCACAGTTTGTAAATGGCTGATCCATTTCTAGAACATCAAGCTCTGCCAATCTAAAGTTTTGTTCTTGGTTCTGTTTCTGTAACCCCTTTTTGACATTGGCACAATGAAACAAGTAGACTATTTTCTTGAGAATTGTTGTATGTTTGCCTCGCCAAGCGGATTTAGTGCGGTCCTAGGGGCAACTAACGATCATTTTGATGGAAAGATCAAAATTCTTTGCCGGACGGATTTTGCTCGGCAAGAGGTTCATTGATGATTTTATCAACTTTGAAATTCCTTGTCGGATGGATTTTACTCGGCAAGAGGTTTGTTGATGGTTTTAATCAACTTTAGAGTTCCTTGCCGAGCTGATCTTGCTCGCCAAGAAGCAAGGCGCCGAGCGGACCTTGCTCGCCGACCTTGGTGTTCCTTGCCGAGCTGATCTTGCTCGCCAAGAGACAAGTCGCGGAGCGGACCTTGCTCGCCGACCTTGGTGTTCCTTGCCGAGCTGATCTTGCTCGCCAAGAAGCAAGGCGCCGAGCGGACCTTGCTCGCCGACCTTGGTGTTCCTTGCCGAGCTGATCTTGCTCGCCAAGAGACAAGTCGCGGAGCGGACCTTGCTCGCTGACCTTGGAGTTCCTTGCCGAGCTGACCTTGCTCGCCGAGAAGGGAGTCGCGGAGCGGACCTTGCTCGCCGACCTTGGAATTCCTTGCCGAGCTGACCTTGCTTGCCAAGAAGTTGCCAAACTGATTTTACTCGCCAACTTTCATCGAAAAACTGATGATTTATTCAGTCGAAGAGAATTCCAACCGAAGAGCGAACACGGTCTAGGGGTACCCCATCTAGTCTGGGTCACTGCTTTGCTAGTGTAAGTTTAAAGTAGGAGCCCAGACTGGGGGGAAGGTAGTAAGGTTGATCTCAATGACTTGATCTTGCCAAAAAAGATCTTTGCTCAGTAAGAAGATAGTTGATAGATTTTATCAACTTTGGAATTATCCACCGAGCGGATATTGCTCAACCAAATGAGTTGATCACTTGCTCAGCTTGAAGAGTCGGTAAGCGGATGTTGCTCGGCCAAATGAGTTGAATTGTTCAACTTCAACTTTCTTGGCCAAGGTGACCTTACTCGGTAGGCCGAATTGATGATTTATTCAACCCGGAGCTCTGCTAAGCAGATGTTGCTCGGCCGAACGAGTTGATGAGTTGTTCAACTCAGAGCTTGGCCGAGCGGATGTTGCCCGACCAAACGAATTGATGATTTGTTCAACTCGGACCTCCGCCGAGCAGATGTTGCTCGGCCTAACGAGTTGATAAGTTCAAGGAAGTTGATGTTTTGTTCAACTTTGAAAGCTTTTTGCCAAGATGATTTAGATCGGCTAGGGAAGTTGATGTTTTGTTCAACTCCAGGACTTTTGGCCGAGATGATTTAGCTTGGTCAAAAAAGTTGATGTTGTGTTCAACTTTGAAAGCTTTTGACCAAGATGATTTAGCTCGGCTAAGGCTTTCTGATGACTGGTTCAACTTCGAAGATTTTTTGCCGAGATGATGTTTTGATCAACTCCTAAGACTTTTGACCGAAATGATTTAGCTCGGTCACGGAAGTTGATGTTGTGTTCACTTTGAAAGCTTTTGGCCGAGATGATTTAGCTCGGCCATAAAAGTTGGTGATATGTCTAACTAGGTGTATTCCTTGCCTAGAGCAAGAGAGAGAGTTAGTGATTTGCACGAATCAAATCGGCCCCAAGTCTCTATCCCCTCCTTGACTAGTTCAAGATGAATGTCACATAGGATTGCAAATTTCTCACGAAAATCAACAATCGCTCCTGGTGAGATCACTCTAAAGCGGAATTTGCTCATAGAACTCGGTTAAAAATTTGCTGAGGGAACAGACCGGCTGCTCGGTTGAAGAACGCCAGCAAATGATAATTTTGAGGTGTCTGGCCAAATCCCAGTTCAATATATAGGGTGAAAAAGCAAAGCGCGTCTTGGTGCGATTGTGTCAAGTTTTGACTCGAATGAAATTAGCCCGGTCGTAGGGCAAGCAAAAAGCTAATTGATGGTAGCTCGATTATGAGCCAAGGGGCAATTTCTAGCTCGGTCAAAGAGCTAAATACCCATTTTTGCTCGGTTATAGAGCCATAGAAGGTTTGCTCGGCCACACAATCAATAAGATAAGGGTTGTTCGGTCCCACAACCAAACATGCACGATCAAGCTGAGTGGGCGGCATGCATAGCCGAGCATGATTCATGACCTGTAAAATCAAAACATCAGCACGGCCAACCAACCAATTTTCGATTCGTTGAGCATTGTAAGCAAGTCGGGCCAGAAGATTGATTTTTAATTAACTTATGTGCAAAGTCGGTAACAGATTGAGCAAACACATGCATGGCCGAAAGAATGAACAAGGCAGTAAATCAAATATGCATGCCGTAATCATGAAGAGGGAACAAGGCATGGCCCACCAAGGAAACAAAGAATTGGTGTCAATTGAACGCCCGAGATGGAGGGTCGAGCTAAGGTATGTGGGTGGGCCGGTTAAAAAAAAAAAAAAAAGAAGCCGAAGTTGCTCGCGGAAACAAAGAGTGATAAGTTGCTTGGAGGACCGAGCCTCGCATGAGGTAGTAGTACTGACTGAATTTCCAATCAATATATATATATATACAAAGCTTCATGAATTATAGCTCGGCTTCGCTATGTGCAATGTGCAATGTTCCTATCTCGGCTATGATTGGTAATTCAGTGGAAAGCACCTAGCTTGGCTATGTGCTATGATTTGTATATATACAAAGCTCGGTGGAAAGCACAAAAATCATAGCTCGGCCATGTGCAATGTTCCTAGCTCGGTCTCAAAATTGAAAAATTATGAATTGACACAAAATTATAGCTCGGTAGTGGTGATTTGTCTTGACTCGGTTTATTAAAGACACAGCAGTAGTTCAGTTAGCAATGGAATTCTACCTCAAAGTATTAAATTGTTTTCAAAGCTTCATGGTGGGACCCTCCAAGCACAAACATATTGACTAATATATTTGTTGTTGAATTCATGCACCAGCAAGGTTTCTTAATGGGACCCACCAAGCATTTTCATTACAAAATTGGTTTGACTTTGGAAAAGTCAAGACCTGGGCCCCACCTTGAATTCCTTCATGGTCATGCCCTGCACATTTATTTGTTTTGATTACTTTGCACGTGGGTTGAATATTGTTAGCAATTCCTCAATTGTCTGATCAACTATTACTTTTTGATTGGCCCCATTGCTCGGCTTGTTGTCAGCTCGGTGTTCAGGACTGTTGGTTCGGTTTGAGATAGCTTTGTTCTAAGCTTTAGCTCCGTTGAAGTTACAGAAATTATTGCTTGGTTGTCAAAGCTTGCAAGTGCCGATGTCTTGCTCGGTTAATTATCCGTGCACTAGTTGGTCTTCCCCTGTCCAAGTATGATGGTTGAAAGGGGCATTTGAGTATCATAACCGAGCTATCTCAATGTTGAACACTAAACTGAACTAAAGTTCAGTAGTCCCAATCGTGTTACAACAGAAGGAATTGGAAGCTAACAGTTGGACAAAGGGAACCAACAGGCAAAGAGTCTAGCCTGGCCTAGTATTGTAATTCCGGTCACGCGTGTGCGGACGGAATTAAGGGGCAATTGTGAGGGGAATTTGCACTAAGCAGGCAAGCCGTGCTAAGTCATGACTTGAGATGTCGATTGGATCGTGCAACCGGGCTGGTTCAGTTGAGTGTGGTCTTGCCTGAGGTCTTGGATTGAGGCTGAGCTGACCGAGCTATGCCTAGCTCGGTGGGAATTGCCAGGTCCAATTGGAGTGCAAGAGGAGAAACCCGCCAATGGTGTGCATCAATACCGTTTGGCAGTTTGGCCATCGTTGTTTGGCGGTCTTGACGCGAACACGTGTAAGGAATAGAGAGGTCAGTACAGCCACCTGTCCAGGGAAGGACAACAGAGGTAGTGCGCGCACAATCCCTGGGGCAGCATGGCCAGCCTAGAAAAAGGAGAAGGGCAACGTTGGAGGTATGCTATCTGAACCACTTTCTCTCTCTCTCTAAACAGTGCTCTTCTTCTTCCTCAAGTGACCTAACTTGATCGTCGGAGGGGGTTTCCGGCACCACCCCCGCCGGGCAGATCACCGTCTCTTTGTTTGCAGGCAAGGCGACGTTGCACGAAGCTTGAGTCCAAGGAGTACGGAAAATAGAGGATATTTGTTCCCCGTACAGTCACCAAGGCTGGATGGGAAGAGGATGCACATCAAGGCCTCGTTACGTCGGTATACCGCCATAACCTGGCGGAAGTGGCTTAGGTGCATGTAGGGGTCTGTCTTCCCTTCGTACGTGGTGAATTTGGGCTGAAGGAAGCCGGAAGGCAGGGGCGCGTTTTCAATTGCCGGAATGAACGGCGAGGTCTGCAGCCTTGCTAATGCTTTGTCTGTCGGTTCGCAGGCAAGGTGTGGAATTGGCATTCCAACCTCGACGCTTCCATGCGTCCGAGGAGCCAATCGCTGCAAGGCAGAAACTCTATGCGGGTTGTGCGCCCTGGCATCCTCCTTCCATCGTGCCCTTTCTTCTAGCACGATTCGTAAGTCGGACGACCTAGGCAACTCCGTTTGCCTGGATGATGTCTGGTGCGTGCGCGAGGGCTGATAGGTGCTTCCTTCCGTGTATGACCTCTCAGATCTCGTCCTCTCAGACCTGGAGTGACGAGTTCTGGAAGTCCTGGAGTGACGAGTTCTGGAAGTCCTGGATTGTGTATCGCCTGTCCTGAGGCTTCTACTCTCTGCTTGAGATGGTGTGGTACGTCTACTACGATCTTCCGAGTGGCGAGGGGGCGTCTTGCCTTTGTGCCCCTCTCCTGTTGCCACGACTTTTCCTTTTATCTGGCGCTTCATGGACTCGATGTCCGCCGCCATCCGTCGTATCAGTTCGTCCTGCTCCTTCACACGGTCCTCCAGAGTTTGAGGATCAATCCTCCGCCTTTGTCTCTCGGGACTTTGTGAACGAGAGTGACGGGGGCTGTTAGTCTGCCTTCTCCCCCTCGCATCCCTCTTGGGATTCTGTCGCTGTGGCTCTAAATTCGCCATAGGAGGGACAGAAGGTAGACCTTCGCGCCTCGCACCCCCCTCTGGTGTTTGTCCGTCAATGGCGGATTGTGGCAAATCTTCGTTGTGCGCCATTGATTCTAAAGAGGAAAAGCTTGATCAAGAGGTTTTGTTCTTGTCTGAATTCCCACAGACGGCGCCAATTGTACGGGAAAGAAATAAACCTTCTCGTATAATCCTGTTGATCAAGATTGCGCTCCTCCGTACGACGTCGCCTTACTCCCTGAAAACACAAACGTGAGCTAGCCGGCGGGTGTGTGCCGGATACCTTTCCGATGCCTAAGTCAGAAGAATGGACAAATAGACAAAAAGTTCTGTGTATTCGGGAATCAAAGTTGTGTTACCCCTTCATAGGTGATGTTGTGAGCTTTTATAGGTTCCGTGTGGCACAATCCTAGTAGGACTCTTACTCCTCTATGTAGAGTCCTCCTAGGATTCATACTCCTAAAAGATAACGTTTATCCTTTATCACCCCCCTCACTGCTTAAACCAAGTGAGATGGTTTTACCATGGCCGGATTCCAATATGACCGAAGTAAGCATGGCTATGCTAAGCTGCAGAATAGACCGAACTACACTTAGTTCGGTTCTTCCTTTTACTGCTCTTACTTCGGTTCTAATTGTACAAACCGTGCTAATAATTTCATATGTTTGACCGAGCTAGCTGTGCTACACCGCGACCGGACTAACTCTGAGTGTGGTAACCTGGCGACCGAGTTATCCACAGTACTCTCCTGGGCCGAGATAACGAAGGGTTCTCTAGAACCGGTCTAACTCAAGGCCGTCTGAGACCGGACTAAGGTCAAGGCTTCAGGACCGGTCTAACTTTCAAAGCCTTTTTAATGTGTCCTTCGTATCGTGGCCCTTAACGGCCCATGGCCCAGCTCGGCCCAATTTTTACTTAAATTACCCTTTCAAGTACTATATGTTTGTAAAACATCACGTTGATCGGATATCGATAGCTACGTGATCAAAGCAGTTTTTTATTAAAAAAAATAGACGGTGAAAAAATAAACGATTGACAGAAAACTGATCCGATGAGATAGCTATGGATATCCGATCAACATAATTTTTTACAAGCATATAATACTCAAAAAGTTCTACATATTGAATGAATCAAATTATCGAAATGAGACCCGTAGTGGACCCTCACGAGACCCATAATGAGTCCCTACGAGCCCAACAATATCCTTCAATCCGATCTGAGACTAGAAGGAAGCCACTGCCCTAGTTAAACTACCAAATTTACTTTTATTTATGTTCAACCATTTTCCATACAAATAGAAGCAGTTAAGGGCATTAAATGTTTTCGTAATATGTGTCCTAGACACAATAAAAAATAATAAATTTAATTTTAGATTTTTTCTATTCAAAAAGTTCACACTTTAAAATATTTTATTTATACGAACAAGCACTTGCAAAATGACTATATTACCTACGTGTATATATATGGTTTACGTGGTGAAAATGGACAAACCAAGCCCTTCCCCTCTCTCTCTCTCTCTCTCTCCCTTCTCACTCACAAATCCGGTGCCTTTGCAACGCCGCCGGAGTCCGACACCAACCTCCCTATCTACCGACTGCCATTACGAATGAAGAACCACCTCCGTTGTATGTCTCTCCGCTACCGTCGTCGTCGTCTTCTATCTCTCTCCGTCACCGCCGCCATTCCCTCTAATTCTCTGAGATCCTCTCAGATCTATCCTCTCAGACGATCTGTCGTACCCAACGACGACGTCAAGCATCAAAACTCTAGCGTCGATCTGAGCGAAGTGGAGGAGGAGCATGAGGAACTACGACGGTAAAAGCTTGAAGAAGTTCTTACTTTTTTTTCTTGTAAACCTTAATAATTGGACATATATTTTTAACAGATAGGAAAAAAAATGGGAGCTTTTTTCATAAATCCATTTTCTAAGAGTTTTATTCCATCCAACCCATATTCTTTTTGACTATTCCATTAGGTCCAATTTGAGATAAGAAGACCAAAATACCCTTTTCATCTGCTTATGTTCTATTTAGTTCACATTATTTTCCTATATTTCAATAAGTCCTATGGGTGACATAATTACCAAAATACCCCTAATGTGAATGTTCACACCGTCAATGTGAATGTTCATATTGTCAATGTGTAGAGGCCCGGCCCATGTCGATCCTCGTGGGTGCCGGGAAAAATTCGAGTCGGGCCGGGCCGGCCCAGAGGCCAAAAAAATAGGCCCGGCCCGGTCCGTTGATAATGTGAATATTCACATTGACAAGTTAACATTCACATTGATGAGAGTGTAAAATTGGCTCGCGGCCCGTGGGCGGCGCGAAGCCAGCCCGCCGCCTGGGGTGGGCCCGGGCCGGCCCGTTCATAATGTGAATATTCACATTGATATATTAACATTAACATTGATAAGAGTGTAAAATTAGCCCGTGACTCGTGGGCAGCCCGAAGCCCGGGACCGGGCCGCGCCGGCCTGGGCCCAGCCCGTTGACAATGTGAATATTCACATTAACATGTTAACATTCACATTGATAGGAGTGTAAAATTAGCCCGCGGCCTGTGGTCGGCCTGAAACCCGCCCGCGGCTCGTGGGCTGTCCTGGGCGGGCCCGGCCCGACCCGTTGATAAGGTGAATATTCACATTGATATGTTAACATTCACATTGACAAGAGTATAAAATTAGCCCGCGCCCCGTGGCTGCTCGAAACTAGCCCATGGCCCGTGGGCGGCCTGGGGCGGGCCCGGCCCGGCCTGTTGACAATGTGAATATTCACATTGACATGTTAACATTCACATTGATAAGAGTGTAAAATTGACTCGCGTCCCATGGGCGGCCCGGAGGCGAGCCCGGCCCGGCCCGTTGACAATGTGAATATTCACATTGACATATTAACATTCACATTGATAGGGAGTCTAAAATTGGCCCGTGGCCCGTGGGCGGCCTGAAGCCCGCCCACTGCCCAGGGCGGGCTCGGCCCGGCCCGTTGACAATGTGAATATTCACATTGACATATTAACATTAACATTGATAACAGTGTAAACTTGGCCCGTGACCTGTGGGCAGCTCGAAGCCCGGCCCCGGGCCGGGGCGGGCCCGGCCCGTTGACAACGTGAATATTCACATTGACATGTTAACATTCACATTGATAAGAGTGTAACATTAACCCATGCCCCGTGGCTGCTCGAAACCCGCCCACGGCCCGTGGGCGGCCTGAGGTGGGCCCGGCCCGGCCTGTTAACAATGTGAATATTCACATTGACATGTTAACATTCACATTGATAAGAGTGTAACATTAACCCGTGCCCCGTGGCTGCCCGAAACCCGCCCACGGCCCGTGGGCAGCCCGAGGTGGGCCCGGCCCGGCCTGTTGACAATGTGAATATTCACATTGACATGTTAACATTCACATTGATAAGAGTGTAAAATTGACTCGCATCCCATTGTAGACACCCCATTTTTGACCGACCTTAAGACTCAGACGTCACCGATTGAGCGCTCGGTGATGTTGCATATTGTGCTCGTTCAGAAGTCTCAGAATCGCGGCCGTCAGCCCCGCATCCGGACTTCCGAACCCTCTTCTGTGCCTTGCCTCGGTTTGCGAACCAGACTCGGTTTTCTCTATTTTCTTTCCTGAGGGGAGGGAGAGGTCCTGTAGACCATCTCTCAGTGGTCGTGGGCTACATTTCGTGGCTGTAGGCCATTTTGCCCATTTCGGAGCCCGGTTCCCGGTTTTCGGAGCCGTCAGGCCGTGTGCCTCGGTTCGGGACCACCCAACCATCTCTGATTCCTCCAGTTTTTGGCATGCATCTCATTTACCCCCTTTCAAGGGGCACTGGGGTCTTAGATACCCACTTCGTGGCCAAACACCACTTTCGGTGCTTAACGGCCGGTTTTCGGGATCCCGAACTGCGTGTTTTGGCCCCCGAGCATTCGTTTTGCATCGGTTTTTGTTTATTTTTGACAGGTACCTCTGTTTTATCATAAGGAAGGTCACTGGAGGGTGGGAGGCCAGCAATTGTCCCAGCAACCAGTTATGCTCCTCCGGCACCCCCCGGGGCCCGTTTTTCTCACTTCCGGGCTAATGTTGAACACCCTAGGGCCATTTTCTTCGAGCCAAAACCACATATTTGTGTTGTACACACATGGGAGGACCCTAAAAACACATGGCCGGCCATTAATTCCTTTTTCCATTTTTGAACCTCTTTGAGAAGTGGCTTGTTCTCTCTCCTGTTTTAGAGTTGTCAATTTTCAACCACAGGGTTGTGTTGAGGACACATGGGAGGACCCTAATCTAGCATGGCCAGCCATTAATTCAACATGCCCATTTTGCCCTTTGGCCGGCCGGCCATAGGGGGTGGCCGGCCGGCCACCTGCCATAAAAATAGCTGGCCGGCCCTGATCCCCATGCTGTGTACTTTACAGCTGTGTGACTTTTTCCCCCAAAAATTCTGATTTCGGGGGACTTTTGTAGGAGAAGGGAACTTAATCCCTAAGCTCTACACATTTTCCCTCACTTTCTCCTCCTTCCTTGCATCCATACAGCAGATTTGGCTCCTCTTCAAGGCTTAGAGGACTTGTAGTGAGGATAGATACACATATCTATCCATTTTCCTCTCAAAATCTCAAGTTTTGGTACCATTTCTTCATCATCACCAAGCACCACCATCACCATTCCATTTCCAGCAGCAAGGAGAGGTTCTCAGAGGCTTAGAAGCAACATTCCTCAAGCCAAGAGGTAGCAAAAGTGTGGTCTTCAAGGGTAAGCTTCCATTTCCCTCTTTTGTAGCACTTTCTTGCCTCTTTTCTTAAGCCTATTTTCTTATTTTTTTGGGCTCCGACATTAACTGAAACTAGGTCTATTTTGATCCATTCTCCATGTTTGATCAAGGGCTAAACCCTGTTTGAGCCCTCCATCTTGTACTTGCTTCAATATCATCTTGTATGTCAATATTTTGCATGCTTTTTCTAGCCTATGAGTGATCTGTTTTCGAGCATAATGTAAACTGTGAGTGGGAATATTTTGAGCCCCTATTCAACATTGAAGAAGGGCTCAACCCTGTATGGCCTCTCTATCATGCACTTGCTTCATAATCTCTCATATTTACCGTAAATTTGCATGATTTGTTTGGCCTATATGTAGTCTGTTTTGGAGTATGTCATGAACTGTGAGTAAGCTTATTTTGTGTCCCTCTACAACATTTTAGAAGGGATCAACCTTGTTGGGGGTCTCCATGTTGTGCTTGTCTTTATATCCCTCTTTGGCCCCCATTTTTGCATGCTTTGTTAGGCCTATCTAGCTTCTGTTTTCGGCCATGAGCAGTACTGAAAATATCCATATTTTGGCCTTCTTGTCATGTTTTGTTAAGGTTCCAAGGCTGTTTGATGAATGTACGGCATACCTCATGTTCTAGCCTTTGTTGGCTTCATTCTTGCATGACATTTTTAGCAAGTTTGCATACTGATTTGAGGGTTGTAATAAACTTTAAATGTGCATATTTTTGGTCCTTCATCAGTGTCGTAGAAGGAAATTTTTCAGTTTGAGCATCGCATACATCACTTGTTTCAATACTCCTCTCTTGGCCCCCATTTTTACATGCCATTGTTGTCCTATCTATGCTTACTATTTCGCCATGTTTTGTACTGTAAAAAATGCTATCTTGGGGGTGCCTTGCTACTGTTTTGCATGCCATGTACCAATTATGCATGTTTAGTATGGCTGTAGGCCATTTCGGGTGCTTAATATCGCATTTTGGGATCATTCCGTGCATTTGGTGTCATTTCCCCACCTTTCGGGACTTTTTTGCATCATTTGTGAGTGCTGAAATTCCATTTGCATGTTTGCATATCATTTTCTATGTCATTTCATGCTTTAATGCATTGCCTCGGTTTGCGCGCCCGTGTGCACGCATTTCGAGGCACTTCATTTTCATCCATCGGCCTCTTATGTGAGTGTGGCTGAGGCTCACTCATGTTAGTGTAAGTCCATTTTGCATTCTGTATGTCATTTTAGTCTCATCGCATTGCGTATGCCATTTCCTCGATTTGCGTGCCCGTGTGCACGCATTTCAGGGCATCTCATTTTCATCTCACGGCCTCCCGTGTGAGTGTGACTGAGGCTCTCTCATGTTGGTGCAAGCCCATATTGCATCGCATATCTCATTTTAGTCTCATCGCATTCCGTATGCCATTTTTTTGGTTTGCGTGCCCATGGGCACGCATTTCGAGACATCTCATTTTAGTCTCATTGTATATCATATTTCATGCCATCTCATGCCTTAGGGCCATCGCCTCGGTTTGCGCGCCCGTGTGCACGCATTTCGAGGCGCTTCATTTTTATCCGACGGCCTCTTATGCGAGTGTGGCTGAGGTTCACTCGTGTTAGTGTAAGTCCAATTTGCATTGCGTATGCCATTTCGTGCCTTAGGATCATCGTCTCGGTTTGCGTGCCCGTGTGCACGCATTTCGAGGCATCTCATTTTCATAGCATTGTGCATGCTAGGATTGCATATTAGCTGCATTTCATGCATATCATGCATATTGCATCGTGTTCGGGATAGGAGTTAGCCCGGGCACGGGAAACGAGGCACGTTTCGTACTCCAAGTGACGGAACGGGTCTCAATTCCCAAGTCACCGACACTCCGGATTACCCATGATGGAGTTAGGTTTTGTTGTAGCATTCACTTGCATTCATCCTATATTGAGTTGTGCAATCCGATTCCTCGGCCATCATGCATCGATATGCGTGATTGGTGGCACGAGGATCGAGGCATGCATATATTTGTGAAATACATTGCTATGTCCCTTTCCTGCTCTCTGTTGCAGCAAAATGAAGGATCAGCAACTTTTCGGAGTCTGGCACGCATTTCGAGGAAAGGTGCAAACAGAGGCTAATTGGGGCATCCCAGTGGATTTCCGCGCAAGGCAGCCCAGCATGCATCATTCATCAGAATCGAGGCGCCCCCTGGCTTGCATGCCAGTTTACAGTTTTTCTTAGTTAATTTGTTAATTAATTAGGAATCTGTATACTATTCGGACTGTATATTATTCTTTCATTCGGACTGTATTATTTATTTGGACCCTCTGCGCGAGGGCATAATTGTAATAAGTGTGGGTGAGTGTGATGTATGTCTTCCAACCCCACGTCTTTCTTCCCTTTTATTTATCCTGCTTATGATGGTTAGATTAGGGCATATTTCAATTAGCATACAGTATGACAGCATGTTTGCATCATTCATCTGTTTTGCACGCACCGGGCTCGGCGCATCATACTAACTGCATTGTACTTCAATTCCAAATTGAATACATGTTAGCTGTAGCATTCTATATGCCATGTTTAGAATAGCCGAGCCTGCTATAGTTGCATTCTGCATGTGTTGCATTAGGCATTTCAACATATTTAGGATCATGCATGATTTCTAATGAGTTTCTATTTTTGGCTTGGAGTACTCGGTGAGTTTTATGCTTTAGCATCCTTGCATGCGTGTGAGTGACTGCCATGAATAGCATGCCTGCCATGAGGCTATGTGCTTATATGATATAACTGCCTGAATGCCTGTGGGTGAAGATTGGGTTACTTGAAGTTGGACAATGCATTAAATGTTTGTTTTAAGCCCACTAGATAGTGGCAAAATCATGTTTTTCTAAGCCCACCTGAGGGTGGCAAATCCACGTCTTAGCCTACCTGCGGGTAGCACCATCAAACCATTTTCAAACAAACAAACATGAAATGTTTTGTTCCAATTCAGGCGACTCAGTCTATACTTGTATGCTGTGCGCATCACATAGTAATCTAGGCTAAAAACCGGAACAAGAACTCACAATTTTTTCAAAATAAGATATCATGGTTAGTAGAGGCCGGTCTTTGACCGGGCGAGCGGGGGTGCTCACGAAGTGACCTTCCCCAATCGTACCCAAGTTCCCAAGCCGAGGCAACTTTGGTGATGACGGACACGTGGCCTTTGGCACTGAGTCAGGGTTTCCTAAATTTCCCATTAAAAAAACATTTAAGTGGCGACTCTGTATCTGGCAAAGCAGTCCATGTTTGGTACTTCTTTCAAAAAATCTGTTTTCTCAAAACGATTTGCCGGATTTGGACTCTTTGGTTCAAGATTAAGAACCGTGACACAAATCGAGTCCGAGCTGTAGCGAGGTCCCCCGCGGGCTTGTTACACCCATGGGCGGCCGGGGCAGCTCAGGTTTGGGTCCGGGCCTACCCCGGGCCGCAGGCGAGCTTCGGGCAGCGGACAAATTTTACACTCCTATCAATGTTAATGTTAACATGTCAATGTGAATATTCACATTGTCACGGGTCGGGCCAAGCCTGCCTCGGGCTGCGGTCTGGCTTCGGGCCGCCCACGGGCTGCGGGCCAATTTTACACTCCTATCAATGTGAATGTTAACATGTCAATGTGAATGTTCACATTGCCAACGGACCGAGCCCGCCCCGGCCCGAGGTCGGGCTTCGGGCTGCCCACGGGTCACGGGCCAATTTTACACTCTTATCAATGTGAATATTAACATATATTCACATTGTCAACAGGCCGGGCCGGGCTCGCCCTGGGCCGTCCACGGGCCGTGGGCGGGTTTCGGGCCGCCTACGGGCTGCAGGCCAATTTTACACTCTTATCAATGTGAATGTTAACATGTCAATGTGAATATTCACATTGTCAACGGGCCGGGCCGGGCTCGCCCTGGGCCGCGGGCGGGCTTTTGGCCGCCCATGGACCGCAGGCCAATTTTATACTCTTATCAATGTGAATGTTAACATGTCAATGTGAATATTTACATTGTCAACCGGGCCGGACCGGGCCCGCCCCGGGTCGCCGATAGGCCGCGGGCGGGTGTCGCGCTGCCACGGGACGGGGCCCAATTTTACACTTCTATTAATGTGAATGTTAACATGCCAATGTGAATGTTCACATTGTCAACGGGCCGGGCCGGGCCGGGTCGGGTCGGGCCGCCCTGGGCTGCTGGCCAATTTTATACTCTTATCAATGTGAATGTTAACATGTCAATGTGAATAATCACATTGTCAACAGGTCGGGCCGGGCCCGCCTCGGCTGCCACGGGCCGTGGGGGGTTCGGGCATGGCACGGGGCGCGGGCTAATTTTACACTCCTATCACTGTGAATGTTAACATGTCATGTGAATATTCACATTGTCAAACGGGGCGGCGAGCCCTCTCCGGGGCCGCAGGAGGGCTTTTGGGCCGCCCATGGGTCGTGGGCCAATTTTGTACTCTTATCAATGTGAATGTTAACATGTCAATGTGAATATTCACATTATCAATGGGCCGAACCGGGCCCGCCCCGGGCCGTCCATGGGCCGCGAGCGGGTTTGCGCCGCCACGGGACACGGGCCAATTTACACTCCTATTAATGTGAATGTTACATGTCAATGTGAATATTCACATGTCAACGGGCCGGGCCGCCGCCGGCTCGAGAGCGGGTTTCGGGCCGCCCACGGGCAATTTTACATTCCTATCAATGTGAATTTTAAAATATGAATATTCACATCATAAATTGCTAATGGTCAAAAAATATTTATAAGGGTATCAAAATTGAATATAAGGGCATAAGTGTCCAAGAAAATAATGTAAATCAAGAAAATGGACTTTATGGAATAAAAGTATACATACAGGGGACTAAATGGGTTAAAAAATTTCTTCATGGACTTTTTGGGTTAAAGCACTTCTAAATTGGACTTATTAATAAAATCCCAAAAAAAAATTAAACAAATAATTTTTTTTAACAATAAAAAAATGAACAAATAACAAATAAAAAATTCACAGATAATTTTTTTATAGATTTAGACAGATAGTAAGAGAAATTCACAGAAGATTTAAACAGAGATAGAGAGATAAATCCATACATTGAACAGATTGGGGAAAAAAATTTAACAGATACATATAAATTTGAACAATATCAAAAAAAAATGAACAAATAATAATAAATAAGAAAATAAGAAAAATTGAAAAAAGATTTAAATAAATAGATATAAATTTGAATAGATAGTCAAAAAAAGTCAACAGATAATTAAGCGGTAAAATTGAAAACAAAATGTCCTCCAAAACTAATAAGAATTTCTCGTCAAACTATTTTATAAAAGGTGGACCTTTTATCAACAAAAAAAATATCTACTAAATCTAATGCCTTGAACAGTTGCTAGAGTGGACGTTTCAACAATTTTCTCTAAAAAATACTCCGTATGTTAAGGATTCGTTTGGAAAGTGGGTTGGCTTTTTGACTTTTTAGCTATTTTAGCCTGGGGCTAAAAAGTCTCGTTTGGGAAGGGCTTTTTAATTTTTTTTTCCTTTTGTGACAAAAAGAATGTAATGATTATGAGTTGGATGTGATATTTTGTTTTATTAGGTTAAAAAGCCTATTTTGTCTTTTTGAACTAAAATAGCCCTAACCCAACTTAACCTATTTCCCAAACAGACGCTAAGTGTTAACTTTCTATTCAAAAAAAAAAAAGAAGTTAATTGGATAGAAAAGAAAAGTTAGATTTGAATATAAGGACTTAAAGTTAATAAAAAAAAATACTCTTATTGCTTGAGTATACATAAATAATTAGTAATCTATTTAATTTTTACTTATTTGAATTAAACACGTGTTACATGTTTCAGCCACAAATATTCAAAACTTCTAAATTATATTACATCATTTGTTGTATATTATTAATATATTAATTAATACATATAATATT
This sequence comes from Camellia japonica, assembly GCA_030407325.1. Lineage (NCBI taxonomy): Eukaryota > Viridiplantae > Streptophyta > Magnoliopsida > Ericales > Theaceae > Camellia > Camellia japonica. The sequence continues at coordinate 6,408,004 of JAPPVO010000024.1, read as the reverse complement.
ATTCAAATCCTTAACATTAATATTATATTAACAAGTGAGATAATAAGTACAAAAATGTTTGAGACAGTGATGGTACTGAAGTGATGAGAAATTTACGCAGTGATGGTACAAAAAAAAAATTAAATATATATATTCATTAAGTTGAAGGGTACTGTTGGGCCCGTGGGGGTCCATCACGAATCCCGTTTCGATAATCCGAACCATTTAATGTGTAGAACTTGTCGAGTATTATATGTCTGAAAAAAATACATTGATCGAATATGGATAACTATGTGATCAGATCAGATTTTTTCCAGTCGTTTATTTTTCACCGTCCATTTTTCTCATACAAAACTGTTTTGATCACATAATTATCGATATCCGATCAAAGTGATTTTTTATAAGCATATAGTAATCAATGAGTTCTACACATTGAACGGTTTGGATTATCGAAACGGGACCCGTGGTTTACCCCCACGAGCCCAACAGTACCCGTGAAGCCTCATGTTATATATGCATATGGTTTAGATTCTTCTCATCATTTCAACCATTCCGTACGGTCCTTCTGCAGCACTGTCATTGATAAGTCTAGAATGTAGGGGTAAAAACGTAATTTTGCTATTTTATACAATATTTTAATATATATTTTTTCGTAAAAAGATAAAAAATATCTCAAACAATCATATTTTTTTCGTCTACTTTTCAATCTAAAAAAATTAAAAAATACACTTATTTAACACATTTCTTACAACTCCTAAGTATATGAGAAATATAACATGGTTGTACACGTTTGGGGACGAAAACGTGTGGATGATCTCATAATCAATTAATGCATTGAAGTTTGGGGGAGGGGAGGGGAGCAACTACAGTTCCTAGTTGGTTGTTGAGCCCATACTCCTCCCACACAATGTTCATGAATTTCTCACTTTTTTATTTTTTATTTTTTTTAAGCGTACGATTTAATGTGCCAATTTTGAAAATTATTTATGGGATAATCAATTGAAAATCAAGAGAAATAAAATATCTCTCTATCAGACACAAACACATGCATACAAATTAAAAAATTCAAAAAATTGTAAAGTTTTCATAATTATGAAAATTTCACAAATTTTTAAATTTTTTTTATTATAAGTAATTCCATAATTGATAATAATATTTTTTAAATTTTGACAAATAAATTTCAAAATATTAATTTTATCAAAATTAGATGTGCAAAAATAAAGACATTAAATTTGCACGAGGCAAACTACGAACGTCATGTTCTCAACCTTTAACTAAGAGTAAATTTTTTTTAAAAATGGCAACAATTTAAAAATAAGATTTTAAAGGTTAAAAACTTGGGATTAAACATTAATCTCACATAAGTGCTTACTTTTACGAGTGTGTAAACATTACACACTTGATTGTATAACTAAATTAATTTTAGAAGATAAATCAGACCTTCTTGTGTTTTCAAAGAGAAGAGATAATTCGAAAACTATTTAGGCCATGTTTTTTCCTTTCGATTAATGTTATATATATCATTTTTTTAATATTCAATTTATTACATGTTGTGTTATTATTCTATTAATAATAAACATAAATTGTGGAACCCATTAAAACTAATACAACAATCACACATAATGATAGATCAAATATGATGAAAACCATGTAGTTTAAAGGGCAAACAAGATGTTCATCTAGAATTTGTAGAAGAGAGGATCTCACTTACTATAATTGTAGGGACAATTACAATAAATAAATAAAGTTTGAGTCATTTAACAAAAAAAATTTTTAATTTTTAATTTTAACAATTTAAATCCTAATCTTTTGATTTATTTTCAATCTAAACCATTCGTCTATTTTTGTTAAGTAAAACCAATGAAAAAAAAATTGTATTTTAATCATTAAACTCTGTTGGCTACATATTTTATATAACCAATTATAATTCAAGACGTGGCAGATTGAGGGTAATACGGGAAGACAACTCAAATCTTCGATCGTGATCATACACGTGGCAGTTAATATTGGTTTTCATAAGATCTGCGTAGTACTGAATCAACAAAGAGATGCAAAGTGATGTGGCTTCAACGGTTACTCACATTTAAATTCAAAATCAGGAGGGAAGACTAACTGCAGGTATTGGCATACTGGAGCTAGCTCTAAGGCAACATGATCAGCGATCATGGAGGAGTAGTTCGACGGTTAGAAATGCAGTTCGATAGTTCTCCTTGAGAAGTATAAATAGCAGAGAAGACCCCAGAAAAAGCCCCAGACTTAGATCCAGAAAACCAGTTTTATTCTACATTATTTCTTTTCCAGTTTTACATTTCTTGTTCTTTAAATTTCTGTACTTCAAATTCCTGCACTGCATTTCGTTCATAGGAGTAGTTTTCAAGTAGCTTGTTGCTGTAAACCTCTACGAGGCTGATTTAGATCTTTGTAAGTCTTTCATTTTTTCTTAATGAAATACTACAACTGTTCTTTATTTACCCATTGTTTGTTTAATTCTCCTAAACAAAGCCACCAGTAAAAGTCCTCTTCATTGAGGCTGAAAGAACTAAAACACAATCGTCTGATAATTGGTTGGCAATTAACATTCTGTAAGGACTGATTGATCCTTGCTGGCACGCTCATAATTACAAAAAATAACCTTCGAAAGCAAAAAAGCCAACATATATTTTTGGCACGCCCGGTGGGACTAATTGAAATGGCTAGACGTAGGAGACAAGGAGAAAATGAACGCTTGGAAGAAGGCTGGAAGGAGAGGTAGAGAAATACCTAATCCAGAGGATAATGTGATAACACATCCTGTGGAAACACCTATTTTATCAGAACCGGGTCGAACAGACCAGCACTTCGGAACAAGTACCACATGTTCATAATATTGGACGAGGCCAAGGAATTGGACCATCCACTGTTCCATCTACTCAGCCAATGAATCCATGGGTGGCCTAGTAGATGCCATGGGACAGCAGTTAATGAATACAATGGAAAGGTGGGCAACATCCTTTTTGGATCGAATGAATACCCACAACCAATAAACACAAGACACATGGAGAAAATTTCAAATGTCCCTCAGCAAAGATTGACTAGAGATTAACAGTCTATGCAAATTAATGGACATTCTAATGGTCAAACTAGTAATCAAAACTATGAAAGACCATCACCTCAGTCTTGGTATGAACCTATTTTGAGGCTTAATGCAAGTCAAAATGCCTCATTATTTAACAGTGAAGCCATGCAAATTGGTGGATCTGGCCCAGTACAAGAAAATGGCATAAGGATGGCTCCAAATCCCATGTTCAAAGCCATACCTGGAACAAGGGGGTTCACTAACCCTTTATTCGAATTTATACCCGGGGGGTTGGAAGGTTTTCCTACAATTGGAAGAGACACAACACTTGTTCCAGCACCTTTCGCAAGTCCTTTCGCAGGACAGGCTCAAAGAGGTCATCCATACCCTCAACAGCAGCCAGTACCACAGGGACAACCAGTCCCAAACATACCACCCTATGGACCAAGAGGACTCCAAGCACAAGGTTGTCCACCAAGTCCTGTGTTTGTTCCTCCAATAGTGGTTCAACAGGCACAAAATATGGTCCCTAGGGACCAAATTGCTAACATTGTTAGGGAAATGTGTGGACCAGTGGCTCGGGGGGTTCAGACTCCTGTCTACAGGAAACCATACCCAGAATGGGTAGATAGGGTACATGAATACCCAAGAGGTTTCAGGATACCAGATTTTGCCCTTTTTTATGGGAATGGAAACCAGTCAACGGTTGAACATATTGCTAGATTCGCGGCTCAGTGTGGTGAATTTACCAATAATGACTATATGAAATTAAGATTATTTCCAAATTCTCTAACTGGAGGAGCATTTGTATGGTATATTAATCTTACACCTGGCTCTATCCAAACTTGGCAACAAATGGAAGAGGCATTTCATGCCCAATTCTTCCAAACAGAACCAGAGGTTTCCATGGCAGACTTGGCAAGATTGAGTCAAAGGCCTGATGAGAAGGCTGCTCAGTTTATTGCCAGATTTAAAAGAGCACGAAATAAATGTAGGATCATCTTACCAGAGCCTGAATTTGTGAGATTGGCTCAAAATGGTCTAGAGTTTAGGCTTCGAAAGAAGTTTGACTCAACTGAGTTTAGAGACTTAGTGGAATTAACCTATAAGGTGTCTAGGTATGAAACATTACTGGAAGAAGAACAAGATCGAAGTAATGCATCATACAAGACATATTATAGAGATCCTAATTATGAGATTGATGCAGCAGAGATTGTAGGGAAAGAACCTGTGATCTGTGAAGCATTAATTCATAAAGACACAACAATTGACCAGCAGTTTAAAAAAAAAAGACCTTCATAGGAAATACTCTTTCGATTTAACAAAGGCAGATGATATTTTGATCGTTTGCTTGCTGCAAATTTCCTGAAGTTACCAAAATGAGTAAAAATTCCATCTTCAGAGGAACTGAAAGGAAAGGAAGTGTATTGTAAATGGCATAATTCTTGGTCTCACTCAACTAAAAACTGCATTGTTTTTCGAGACAGGATCCAAGAGCAAATTCGAAAGGGGAGTTTGAAATTCCCAACTAAAGCAGAAAAGGCCATGGGGATTGATACCAATCCGTTCCCAGAAATTGGAGAGGTGACAGCCAATGTTATCACGCCAGACTTCCAGAACTTGTCCTTGAAAGAATTGGAAGAAGTCAATGTGCAGATGCATGTTGCTAGCCAAACAATTGTCAAGAAAGACACTGGAAATCTACCAGCTATTGGACAAGGTTTCTCAGACCAGAGGGAGTACTCTAATGAAGAAGCACTGGATGACGATTCTTTAGAAGCAGCTGTTGTGCAAAGAATGTGTCCCAGATGCAGACTGAGCTACAAGTGGTTGAATGGGCTTCCAATTGATGGGAAACAATATTACAAGGATGTGCAGAGGCGTCCTAAACCAACCAGTGCTTATAACAAAAGGTCATATCCAACTAGTGTTAGGCAGCAACCATTAATGGCTGAGCCAACAGCAGCTAGAATGCATTCTAAAGGCAAGAGACCTTTATATGAGTCCAGACCACCTAATTATTACAGAATAGAGAGCAGTCATCCTGAAAGGAGGTCAGAGAAGGGCTCAGTTTATGGGATCAAAGCCAGAAATTGGCTTCCTAGACCAACCTCACGCAGGATGGAAAGTGGCCACCTTCATCAAAGGCCTGAGTTAGGCCCAAAAGGAGGTCAGGGCCAAGCAGTGGCCTTCACAGCCAGCTTCGAAGATGGCTTCGAAGGAAGAGAAGAAACAGTTCAACAGCCGGTCAGTAGGTTCGTGGGTACCTGGAGTTCCAGATGGGTCGTTATGCAGAACAAACCTAGAGAGATATCTACCTAAGGAAATGTTATGGAAAACCAAGGTAGGATGGTTAAACCACTTTGGTGGCTCCAAACAATTGGGTGCTGCTTAAGCACCCAAAAACAAAATAACCAAATATGGTTTCAGTGATTTCTAGGTCCCAACGAAGGTACACTCAGTACCAGAAGGATCTGAAAGAATGAGGAGAAAGTTCTTCATTGGTTCAGCTAAAGAGCCAGGCAAAAAGAGAAAAAGATTCAAAATTAGATCATAATCTAAAATCGACTCTTCCAGACAAAAGGAGTTGTAGCAAGGAACAGTTGGCCAAAGTTCATTCTGAACTAAAGGCCAAGGAAAGATCAAGCTTGGTAGGGTTGGAAAAAGCTTTGATGGAAAGTGATAGTGAGATAGAAGATGAAGTCATCCCAGGCCAAGGGAAGAGGATGGTTGAGTAAGAAATGTTCGAAGCTTTCATGGCTGAACAAACATTTTTGGTTGGAAAACCAACAGAAACAGACCATTCGAAGGAAGTTACTAATACAAAAGTGCCAAATGCAGCATGGAGGATGCTTCTGAAGTAATTGAACAAGTTGACCAAGAAAGAAGGAAAGCAGTGCAGCCAGTCGTCCAATTTGGCTCGTTTCCTCCGGTGTCACAGGAATTCAAGTTCAAGCTGAAGATGAAACCAAGGTCAGGATATTGACCCAATTCCAGTCTCCAGTGAAGACTCACAAGTAAGTATGGTGCAAGACGAATCCGAAGCAGCCACACCTATGGAAACTGAAACTGAAGACGAGAGTGAGGAAGAGGTAAGTATTAACCTCTCATACCCTTTTGAGTATCCCACGACGTCCATGACACAGCATGTCAAACCCTTGTATATCAAGGCATTCTTCGATGGAATACAGATGAATCGGGTGCTGGTGGATAACGGGGCAGCAGTAAACCTGCTTCCAAAGTCTTCATTAAAGAAACTAGGAAAGAAGAACCCCAGGCTAATCCCAACCAGTACAGCCATTGCTGGTTTTGCTGGAGATAAACAGATGGCCCAAGGTATTTTGCCCATCAACCTGAGTGTGGGAACCAGGGACTGCATGACAGCATTCTTCGTTATCGACAGCAATGCTAAGTATAATGCTTTACTTGGAAGAGATTGGATTCACACCAACAAATGTGTGCCTTCTTCTTTGCATCAGAAAATCATGATGGCTTTGTGCAATGGGGAGACGGAGGAGATTAATGCAGATCCCCAACCCTTCATAGCTTGTGCAGATTTCGCAGAGGCCAAATTATATACTGAAGGAGTAGCACCACTCAGTATACTGAGGAAACCTGATGGTTCAGCCGATGTGTCGGCTGATGAAGAATTTGCACACCTAAAGCACTTGGTCTAAGAGAGTACTGATGAAGAGTTTGCTGTTAAGGATGACAATGATGCTTGGTTATAGGCAAAGAGATGAAGCTCAAGAAGCCAGGTCTTTGGCTCTAATTAGGTTTTCAGTATTGGATGTAAAATCAATAATCCAGAAGGTGCAAGAGCAAGAGAAAGAAGCCAAAATGATTGGTTGTAAAAAGGAACAACAACAGGTCAGATTTTTTGCCTTCGATAAATATTGTGCGTTGGACATTGAAACAAAAGTCCAGGAGATACAAGAGGAAGAAGCCTTGTGGACAGACTTTGTCTATGAGGAGGAGGGTAAAGATGTTGAATCAAAGAAGCTGGGAACAGAACAAAGCAAGGAGATTGCTTTGAAGTCAGAAGGAATCAAAGAAAGAGCATCAGTAAGTTCTCAGATACAAGACCCCTTGGAAGAAGTAAATTTAAGAGAAGGTTCTACACAACAGCCCACCTAGATAAGTGCTTGGTTGAATACTCTTGACAGAGACCAGTTGTTGGTTGTTTTGAAGAAGTATAAAGATTGTTTTGCATGGTCTTATAATGAACTATCAGGATTGGATAGGTCATTAGTGGAACATAGTTTCCCTATGAGACCTAATTTCAAGCCATACAAGCAAAAACCAAGGAGAATGAGTCCAGAAGTGATTCAGAAAGTTAAGGACGAAATTCTTAGACTCCTAAAGGCAGGCTTTATTAGGACAGCCAGATATGTTGAATAGCTATCTAATATTGTGCTTGTAGTTAAGAAGAATGGTAAAATGAGGGTATGTATCGATTTCAGAAAATGAATCTAGCAACTCCAAAAGATGAGTATCCTATGCCTATAGTAGATTTGTTGGTAGATAGTTCAGCAGGGCATCAAATTTTATCAATGATGGATGGACACTTTGGTTATAACCAAATCTGCATTGCAGAGGAGGATGTCCATAAGACAGCATTCAGATGTCCTTGGAATATTGGCACCTTCGAATGGGTTAAGATGCCATTTGGCCTGAAGAATGCTGGGGCTACATATCAGAGGGCTATGAACACTATCTTTCATGACCTCATTAGAGGGTATTTAGAGTGTTATATTGATGACATTGTAGTGAAATCCCAATCCATGGAGGAACGTTTGTTTCACCTAGAAGCAGCTTTCGAAAGAATGAGAAAGTTTAAGTTTGAAACTCAATCATCTTAAATGTGCATTTGGCGTATCATTTGGAAACTTCTTGGGCTATGTAGTATACAAGAAAGGAATACAGATTGATCAGAATAAAGCCAAAGCCATCATCGAAGCCAGACCTCCATCAAGTAAGAAAGAATTACAAAAGTTCCTTGGACAGGTTAATTTTCTTCGAAGATTCATTTCTAATACTGCAGGGAAAACTAAAGTATTTTTTTCCTTGTTAAGGCTAGAAGATGAAGAGGAGTTTGTGTGGACAGTAGGGCATCAAACTGTTTTTGAAGGAATCAAAGCCTACTTGGCCAACCCTCCAGTGCTGATGCCACCAAAGGGTAATAAGCCCTTGAAGTTGTACATAGCTGCAGCAGAGGATTCATTGGGAGCTTTCTTAACCCAAGACAACGAAGAAGGCAAGCAGCAGGCTGTTTATTACCTTAGTAGGTTTCTAAATTCTTGTGAATGTAAATATTCAGCTGTAGAAAAGCTGTGCCTTGCATTGTATTTTGCTGCAATGAAATTAAGATACTATCTTTTGCCTACAACTGTCTTGGTAATTGCAACCACAGATTTGGTTAAATATATGTTATCTAGACTCATGTTGAGGGAAAGAATTGGCAAATGGATACTAGCTTTATCAGAATTTCACCTAGAATATGTCCCCCAAAAGGCAGTAAAAGGACAAGTTTTAGCCAATTTTTTGGCAGACCATCCATGTCAAACAGAAAGCCAAGAGATAATGGAACTTGGTATGGCTAGTGTTGAACCATGGCAAATGTGGTTCGATGGATTAAAAGCCAATGGTTTAACTGGAATTGGTATAGTAATTAAGTCACCACAAAGAGTAGAAACCACGCATGGTTTCAGAGTGGATGAAATTACTTGTTCCAATAATCAAGCTGAATATGAAGCCTTAATAATGGGACTGGAAATACTTATTGGATTACAAGCTCATGCAGTTGACATATTTGGAGATTCTCAATTGGTAGTTAACCAGGTGAAAGGGATTTTCAAATGTCAAAGTATAAGCATATTGCCATACTATGTTGTTGCATTACATCTGCTTTCGCAATTTCAGATAGCAAATGTAACTCATGTTCCAAGATTCTTGAATAATAAAGCTAATGATGTAGCTTAGAAAGCTTCGAATTTCAAGAGAAGGGATAATACTAGAAGAGATATAAGCCAAACAACATATCAGAAAGTAATACCACCCTTGAATAAAAGGAATGTGGTCCTGGAAGTCAATCAGAATGACTTACAAGAACGAGATTTGAGGCATCGAATAATGTAGTATCTGGCTGGCCCATTTTCGAAAGCCAACAAAAAAATTAAATTGCAGTTTATGCAATACATAATGTATGGTAATGCTCTCTACAAAAGGGGAGGAGATGTGTTATTATTGGAATGTTTAGGTCCAAAAGAAGCATTGACAGCTATGGCTGAGGTTCATGAAAGTATCTATGGTGCTCATCATCCCGGTGTAAAGATGAGGTGGTTGCTTCGAAGGCATTCCTACTATTGGCCAACTATCCTTAAAGACTGCATAGAATATGCAAGAGGTTGCCAGGCATGCCAAAAGCATGGCACAATAAGGCACGTGCCCATAACGGACCTGCATGCAGTTGTGAAGCTTTGGCCATTTAGAGGATGGACTATGGATATGATAGGGGAAAATACACCCACCCTCTTCGAAGCATCATTGTTTCATCTTAGTGGCCACTGATTACTTCACTAAGTGGGTCGAAGCTAAACCATACAAGGCTGTAGACCAGACTGAAGTCATTGGATTCATTAAGGATTTAATCCATAGATTTGGCATCCCACAAACTATAACTGTTGATAATGGGACTGTATTCGATGGGAAAATGGTAAAGTCTTTTGTGGCAGAGTTTGGGATTAGTCTTGTTAATTCTACACCCTACTATGCACAAGCCAATGGTCAAGCTGAATCATCCAATAAGTCTTTGAAAAAAGGAATTCAGAAAGTTGTGGAAGATAATCCCAGGGATTGGCATAACTTGTTGTTGGATGTGTTATGGACTTATAGGACTTCACCAAGATCAAGTACAGGAATCACTCCATATGTCTTAGTGTATGGGCATGATGCAGTGTTACTTGTAGAAATTAATGTTAAGTCCTTGAGGGTAAGATGCCAGGATCAGTTAAATCCTGAGCAATACCATCAGAGTATGTGCTTGGAGTTAGAAAGTATAGATGAAGCTAGAATTCTGGCATTAAATAGCATTCTTTTCCAAAACAAGAAAGCAACCAAAAACTATAATAAGAAAGTCAAACATATTGGCTTTGATGAAGGTGATTTGGTATGGAAGAAAATACTCCCAATAGGGATTAAAAGCCATAAGTTTGGCAAATGGTCACCTAATTGGGAAGGACCATATCAAGTTCATAGAGTCCTGTCCTTTGGAGCATACCATTTGAGAAATTTAAATGGATATGTACATCCTAAAAAGATTAATGGCAGATATTTGAAGCCTTATTTTCCAACCATTTGGGAAACACAAGGAATAGAATAAATACTAAGTAAAAGAACATAAGAATATTCAAATAATAAATAAGAATTTGCTTTTCATAAAGAGTTGAATACATTTTGCCGTAAATTGGCCCAAAAGTCAGTACAATGCTTCAGTTGTTCTTTTACAATGGATGTTCTATTCCTAAATGATGAAAACAACTGAATGGCTGTGGTCATTTCTTGCTTTCGGTCGGCCAATCCTTGATTAGTAATCGACAACTTGGTGTCAATTCGGTCTAAGGCCTGGTTAACTGCGAATAACTCCTCTTCAAGTTGAACTTTCTTCTCCAGTAGTTGAGTTCGAAATTGGGAGACAGAGGAATGTTGTTCCTTTAGCTCTGATACTTCAGTATGTACTTTAGAAACAAAGCTCTGGTCTCTCACCAATTTCTCCTCTGTAGCTTTGGCAGCATGGCAAATGTTGATGTAAAAATCAATGGTAGCTGCTGCCTAAGACAAGTGACCTGAGACAGTCATGCTGGATTGCTCAACAATCTTGCAGCATTGGAGGAAGCCATTTCTGATTATAGGCCTCTGTAAGGCTTCGAAAGGGGTCCTCGAAAAGGATGTTAGCAGCTCCAGACAGTTGTCTAAGTCCATTGAAGGCAAGGAAGTCTTACTACTGGTGGAAGAACTCTCAAAAATTTCTAGCAGAGAATCAACCAGGACTAATGGCTCAGTCTCATCACTAACCATCGAAGAGGTGGAAGGTATGTCGAAGAGACTAGCTAGTCTAGCTTTGAAGATGTCTACCTCATCCATGGACATGAAAGGTGCAGAAAGAGCTTTGGTGGAAGGCACAAAGGACTACATAGGAATAGGAGAAATGGGTGGAGCATCTTCAGCAGTCTCTATAGTTCTAGCTACCAATAAGTCGAGGGAAGAGGGGCTGGAACTAGGTAGAGGTAATAAACCATGAGTTGAGAGCTACTAGTACCCTCTATAGAAGAATCAGCTACCATCAAAGAGGAAGTGGCAGCTGGAGTTTCCTTAGGAGGGGAAGGAAAAGTAAGGCTCGAAAGAGAATTAAATTGAGAAAAATCAAAAGACAAATGAGGGAGATATAGAGTTAAGCCATAAGAAAAAGGAGCAGAATACTTGGCCTCAAGAAGGGTATAGAAAATATAGGGCCTGGAAGTGGAAGAATTATTTGAATGGGCTCCACATCTTGAAGTTGTTCAACTTCGACTGAAACTGAAACTGAGGGAGTCCTTATTGGAAGAATAGGTTCAATAGTTGTTGCTGCAAAACAAGAAGTACAAAGTAATGTCAAGTCTCAATACCAAGAATTTGACAAGAAAAAAAGAATAGAGACATGAAAGAAGTTACTTGTTTCAGAAGTGGTAGCAATAATGGGAGAGCTACGAAAGGAATAGTGCTCAGCAATATGCTGCCTTCTTGCAGTTTCTCTTTGGATTGCAGCTTCATCTCTTAACAGTTATTGCTGCCGCCCTTTTTCAGCTCTCTGGAAAACAATTATGGCTTTAGAATGTTCCTGCTCTACTACTTTGGCAGCTGCCTCATGAATGGGGTCTTCGACCAAATCAGAAGGAGAGGCAGTCATCTTCCTTCTCTTTTTTCTCTGTATTGGTATTTCCTGCTCTTTCTCAATCTCTCTCTCTCCAATCTGGGATTCAGATTCCTCAGAAGTGAGTTCCGCTTCTACTACTCTGGCAGTTGCCTCATGAGTGGGACCTTTAACCAAATCAAAAGAAGAGACAGTCATCTTCTTGCTTCTTTGTAAGGGTGTCTCTTGCTCTTGATATTTTTCTTCTTCTTCTGCTGCCTGAACTTCAGGTGCTTCCTTTTCAGGATCAAGTAAAAGTTTCATTTTCTTGCTGTTTGTTCCTGAGAAGATTTAAAGCTTGGGTCTTCTGAGGAGAATCTCCCTGTGAGGCACCCGCACCACCTTCACAAAAAGAAGAATTAAAGATAAGGCTAAAAGCATTATAAATAAGGGAAAAAGAGAAGAAACAAGGATATATACCTTTCTTCGAGGTAGCCTGAGTAACTCTAGGAGGAGTTGAGGCGGTAGGAGTAGACTGTGTGGTGGTAGGCACATGAACTGAAGTGGTAGGAGCAGTGGAAGAAGTGACAACTCCAGCTCCTTTGGGCTTGGCTTGGGGCATATCCAACACCATTAATAGGTCTTGAGGAGGAATGACCAAGTATACCTACATATTGGTCACCCATCAGTTTTGACACATTTCAGTAGGTTACCTTGAGGAATGAAAAGCATATACTCAAACTCAATCAAGTTTTGTATAAACTTAGAAGTTGCTTCTTCTAGTCTGGACCTTCGAACCTTTAAATCCCTGCTGGTAAGACTTAAATTGGTGTTACTGCAGAGAGGTATTGGGACCCCTTATGAGAAGCCAAATTGTCTAGCAAATTGAGCAGGATAATACGGCTCAGCAATGCATTTGTAAGCTCTGGGGTTTATAGTCCCAATGAATAACTCTCTGGGGATCAAAATAGAGGCCCATATGTCCTTGTGATGAGGTGAAGCACAGAACCTATCACTTAGAAAATTTTTCAACCAAGATGGGCCAATGGTAGTAGGTTCGAAGGGATGAAAGCTGTAAGAAGGAAGGGAAGCTAGAAGTTAGTGGAAGAAAGAGAAGTAAAAAGCAAAGGTAGAAGGATAGAGTGAAGCGTTGGCTAGCCTCATGCCATGAGTAGTAGGGTTTGGCTCAAAAAATTTAAGGCATTTAGATTGTAGCTCAGTAAAATAAGCAAAAAGTCAAAGCTGAAGTATCCAAAATGGACCCCCTTGATTGGCATCCAAGGGTTTCTCACAAAAAAGAGAATATGCTCTATATACGTGACCTAGAACATATGGAGCTAAGGCCACCTTTTTCTGTAAGACAAGGACTTTAGCAAGAGGGGCAAATTCAGGCATGATTCTTTGGGAAGAGGTGCAGAAAAGGAATTTGCAAAGCCAATATAGTATGAAAGAAAAGAATTCCCTATTAGTCACAGGGCCCTCCCTTCTATTCTCAGCCTTGACAAAGTCACTATAGGATGAGCTAAGGGAGGGGAGGGAAAAGGAGGTCGGTAGGTCAGGATAATCTGGTCCAATGGGGGTTCCAATGGGGGACAATCCTAATAGATGGCAGATATCAAGAACAATAGGGGCCATCATTCCACATCTGAATTGAAAGAAATTAAAGGCATAATTCCAAAAGCAAAGGGTAGCAGGTATTAAGAAAGGGCCCTTTGAGATAGTGAACCTGGATAGTTGGAGGGCGTCGAGAAGGCAGAGCTCTTGAAGGTCTAGAGTCCTATCAAGGACAACCCGATCATACCATTCTTGCCACTCCGGTCTCACCGTGGGCCAGCATCGGTGGAGGCGGTTCATCCTCCAGTTTCCCCAGTCAAGACCACCTTTGTAAAGGAGACAATGGTCTTCTAGACGTGGATATAAAGCTGGAAGCTCAGTAAGAATCTCCTTGAAGATGGGCCCAAGCACATAGTCCTGCTGCTCATGACGACGAGGGATGAAAATGCGTCCGTCGATGGCGCTTTTCTCACCAGCCTTGTACTTCTCACATTCTGCCTCAATGATCCTTTTCAGGGTTACAGACGGGCTCGCACGCTCTACGATTGGTACTTTCAATGAAGAAGAAACCATTGATAGAAAGCTTTCTCAGAGGATGAAGTTGGGAAAGAGAGTAGAGAGAAGTGGAAGGTCGGTAGAGATAAAGGGTTTGTGCGATAGGCAAATAGGTGAATTCCGAACACGAAATAAAAGGGTTTTAAAACTTTTGTGTCTGAAGATATACCTAGTCGTGTGACACGGATGGAATTCACAAAAAGTACTAAAAATATGGATGCAAAAGGTTTCCCTCAATGTTGATAGTTTTGGAGGGAAACATATCTCAAATACTGATATCAGCTTCGAAATATAGTATTTGGCTTCGAAGCCAAATTTTGGCGCCGAGATCCAATAACAAATAGCTTCAAAGGCAAGGAGCCTACTTCGAAGCACATCCCACACCTAAGGATGCATGAAAGCTCAAGTGTTTGTATACCCCAACAAGGTTGAAAGCCTGTTTTAAGGTTTCTTAGTAGAATAAATCCTTCGAAGCAAGACTTGAGATTCCTTAAGGATGGAAATTGTTGTTCGGAGTATCAAAACCAGTAGTTGGTTTGAAGATTGCTTGTTGGATTAAAGCAGTGCAACCTTCGAGGGGAGGGGCTTCCATATTTTTGAGAGTATGAACTATTGTTTGAAGCAAAAAATGGTCAATTTAAAACTGATTGATTGTGCTAACCATATGACCATATATTAGACATGATTAAAACAAGCTTTAAAGGGCGAGGTTGTTAAAATTAGAAGCACTGATTCTAAACAGAAATCAACAAAAGTTGTCAACTGTATTCCATAAATTGGAAAATTCATGTTGGTTTTTCAGTGTTTTATTTGAGATGATTGAATCCAAATTCGAAGGATGAGATTGGTTAGTTCGAGGCCCTAAATTTGCTTATGAAGACAAACAGAGATAAATTTGAACCATGCCAAATAAAGAGAAAAGACTTAGATGTATTAAAACAAAAGCAATTACATTAAAAGTTCCTCTTTGGGTACAAATTCCAGTTCATAAAAGTAAGGAATAAAATAAATAACGAGATCATGGAATTTAGTCTAGCAATGGTCAATAAATTTTTGTTCCTTTTTTATTCGATCCTCTATTTGTTCTAAGCTTGGCTGTTGAAGTTAATGTGCTCTCATTTGATAAAAGAGCTCTTCAGCCTTTATTTCGAACGCTGTTTCTTTTAGCCCTTGTTCCAGCTCGTCTATATCCAAGTCATTCCAGTACGCAGAGTCTTTATTCTTGAAGTCATTGTATTCCTTGACGAGGTTCTCTGCTTCGTACTGGGTATGAACTCAGAGGGATGAAAGTTGGTCCAAAGATTGGGTGGTGGCCAAAGAAGTCCGGTGCCAATGGAGAAGCAATGAGAGTTGGTCAAAAAACATGTAGAGTTCTGCTTGGGCGATGGGTTGAGAACATGACCCCGAGTCATAATGTCACAAGCCCATCGAAGGTTCTTGAGAGGAACATCATCCTCAAGAACATTGAAAGGCAAGTGAGAAAAGGCCGCAACAGAAGTTGGGCTTGCTTTCGTTGAGTTGGAGTAGGAGGAGGTGGAGGCTTGTAAGGAGGAAAAACCTTATCCGCAGAGAGAGTAAGCTTCAATCTCTCTATCCAGGAAGGTTTTTGCGGAGGAGGAGGTATAGAAGCTTCCATTTCGAAAAAGGAGGAAACCGGGACATTAACACAATCAAGCCAGTCAGAAGGACAAAGCTTTGCCTTCTTGGCTAAAAATGATGGGTTATACCCTTGTGCCTCTTTTGGGCGAAGGGTAGCTTGTACTATCTTTGTAGGCATGGATGATGTGTACCATGCTACAAGTAGATTGTCCTCTAAACTACGTCGGCGGTCGATGGGCACGTAAGGATAGACCACCGAGCTTTGCGCGTAGGAAGGCAACTCTAGAGGATCAGTGAACTCGACAAAGTGATGGTTAACCCGCTCCCTTAACTCACATGTCTCAGAGTCCGACCAGCTTCTCCAACCAGAAGCCCCGGAGGAAGAAGAAGCCACAGCCTCATCCCATGCAGAAGATTGTGGATTAGAAGAAGAGCTTCCACTGTCCATTTTTACAAAATTTTGGGTTAGAGAATTATGAGTAACGAGTGCGTAATCCAAAGGTTGATAGTTCGCAAAATCTTCCATGACTTGAATATAGAAGGTGGGTAAAGGTGACTAATCAATGCATGAAGGTTCTTTCGAGGAAGAACAACATCATCTGATGACTCGTCGTGTAATTGATCAATAGAAGAGAGAATTATTTGGCCATAAAAGATGTATCAGACTGTTCGAATACTAAAATGGTGGGGATGTTCAAAGGATTAAGAGGGAATTTAATGCAAATGATGAATGACAGTTGCATTTTTGGGAGAATGAAAAGCCCATGCACGTTCTAGGACATGGTTAAAAGACCTTGATCCACTAATATCACCAAGTATTGGGTATATTAGTGCGGGGGATAATGTTGGCTACATATTTTGTATAAGCCAATTATAATTCAAGACGTGGCAAATTGAGGGTAATACGGGAAGACAACTCAAATCTTCGATCATGATCATACATGTGTCAGTTAATATTGGTTTTCATAAGATCTGCGTAGTACTGAATCAACAAAGAGATGCAAAGTGATGTGACTTCAACGGTTACTCACATTTAAATTCAAAATCATGAGGGAAGACTAACTGCAGGTATTGGCATAGTGGAGCTAGCTCTAAGGCAACATGATCAGTGATCATGGAGGAGCAGTTCGACGGTTAAAAGTGCAATTCGATGGTTCTCCCTGAGAAGTATAAATAGCAGAGAAGACCCCAGAAAAAGCCCCAGACTCAGATCCAGAAAATCAGTTTGATTCTACATTATTTCTTTTCCAGTTTTACATTTCTTGTTCTTTACATTTCTGTACTTCAAATTCCTGCACTGCATTTCGTTCATAGGAGTAGTTTTCAAGTAGCTTGTTGCTGTAAACTTCTACGAGGCTGATTTAGATCTTTGTAAGTCTTTCATTTTTGCTTAATGAAATACTACAACTGTTCTTTATTTACCCATTGTTTGCTTAATTCTCCTAAACAAAGCCACCAGTAAAAGTCCTCTTCATTGAGGCTGAAAGAACTAAAACACAATCGTCTGATAATTGGTTGGCAATTAACATTCTGTAAGGACTGATTGATTCTTGCTAGCACGCTCACAATTACAAAAATAACCTTCGAAAGCCAAAAAAGCCAACAAACTCAATGTAAGTATATAAAATGTTTTTTTTCCATTGAGTTTAATGACTAAAATATCGTTTTCGGTACTTAACGAAAATAAACAACTAGTTTAAATTGAAAACAAATAAAAAATTTAAAATTTAAATTGACAAAATAAAAAAATTCATAATTTATTATCATTCATCAATTATGCTAGCATCTCATTCAAATAATTAAAAAAAAAAAAAAAGAGTAAAATAATATCTCTCATATACAAAAGGAGCCTTAATATTATATTTATCCTTTTTTCAATTTACACATCGTTCAATCTGTCGATCAAGATTAGAAAGTCTCTTTATTTCTCTCTCATGACAGGTTCTATCCTCAATATTATTTTTTATAGTACTAATGATCTAGAGCTTTAAAAGTAAAGCTCTAAACAAAGCTTCACCGTATTGGCACTTTAAAAAAAAAAAAAATCAAACCAAAACATCACATCCAAGTAGGACCTATGCAATTGCCACATCATTGTTACTCTAGAACGCTGAAACATTTTTTTATTTTCTATCATCCTTTCAGTCTTAACAAAAGGCAAATATATTATTTCTTTATATCTCTCACTTTTATACTCTTAAAAAGTGACCTCCCTAATTGGGAAAATGTTGAACATAACACACCTCACAACAAAAAGGTACGCATATTTTATTTTGTTGTCATTAATCCATATGAAAATATGAATTTGTAGCAAATTAAAATAAACAACACTGCTAACATATGAATTTGTTTAACTTGAATTTTGTTTGAATAAGTCTCTTCCTGAGAAGAGTCGCGAGTCTTTTCATTTGGATAAATTCAAGCTAAATAAATTCTGTAAATGAATCATTAGTCTAAAACAAAACAATCCACCTCGTTATATCGCTCTCCCTCTTCTCCATTTACAGTGAAATTTTTATCTTTGCTGCAAAAAGTAATCATCCCCTTTTAATTTATTATCAAATTTATAATAAGGACAATTATTTCATTTTTAGGCCTATGACTCTGTTAATTGGTCCTTTTTGCTATCTATGATGAAGAATTTTGGTTTTGGAGCAAAGTGGCTGGCTTGGGTGCAGGAGTGTATATCGAATATTCGAGTCTCAGTTCTTGTGAATGGTTCCCCTACATCGGAGTTTAGTCTATCTCGAGGCCTTAGGCAAGGGGATCCTCTCTCCCCTTTCCTTTTCAATATGGTAGCTGAGGGCCTTAACATCTTGTTGACCAGGGCTAGGGAGTTAAATTTATTCAATGGTGCTATTCTTGGGGCTAACGAAATTTCAGTGTCCCACCTTCAATTTGCTGATGATTCTGTTATTTTTAGTGAGGCAGAATGGGGGGAAGTGGTGAATATTAAGAGGATTCTTCGATGTTTTGAACTAATTTCCGGGCTCCGGATCAATTATCACAAGAGTGTGATTTCTGGCGTTGGAGTACAAGATGACTTGTTGGCTGAAATTGCTGGTAGGCTGAATTGTAAGTGTCAAAAGCTTCCATTTAAGTACCTTGGGATGCCTCTTGGGGCTAATCCAGGGAGATTGAAGACTTGGAAGCCTGTTGTGGATAGAGTTAAAGTTAAGTTGGCTAGTTGGAAAAGAAGGTTCTTATCCCTTGCAGGAAGACTAACTCTTATCAAAGCAGTTTTGTCTAACCTCCCAGTATATTATCTCTCACTATTTAAGATGCCTGAAGGAGTTGCTAAAGAGTTAGACAAGATTCAAGCCGCTTTTCTATGGGGTGGATCTGTGATTAAGAGCAAGATACACATGGTTAAATGGTCCGAAGTCACTAGAAGTGTTATTAAAGGAGGGTTAGGCATCAAGAGTCTTAGGGATGTTAATGCTTGCTTGCTACTTAAGTGGTGGTGGAGGTTTGGCGGTGATGAGAATTTGTTGTGGAAGAAAGTTTTATGTGGGAAATATAACATCCAAGGCAGCAAGTGGTACCCAAATACGGAAGCCTCCCAGATGCATTCCCGGTTATGGAAGGATATACTCTCGGTGGCAGCTTCCACCCCTGCCCTGCACAGTTTCTTTATTAGCAATACTTTCATATCGGTTGGTAATGGGGATAGAACTCTTTTTTGGGAGGATAAGTGGGCTGGTGGTAGGTCTCTAAAAGATGATTTTCCTCGACTCTATCGTATCTCTCCTGACAAGCTGAAAACAGTTAAGCAAGTGATTGAATTAAGAAGGAGCCTATATGAATGGGAGGAATGCTTTAATAGAATGCTCCGAGATTGGGAAAAGGAAGAGGTGGTTCGTTTGGTTAATTTGGTAAATAACACTCGTGAGTTGAGAGCTGATAAGGTTGATGCTTTTTGTTGGGGGGTTGAAAATTCTGGCTGTTTCAGCGTATCATCTGCCTATAGGTGGTGTGAGAACAATCTACAATCTACTGACTATGTTACTATCTCCAAGATGATTTGGCAGAGTGTCTTTACTCCTAGAGCAAAAGCTTTTGTGTGGCTAGCTTGGAGGCAAAGGCTAAAAACGTCCTCTTTCCTTCAGCGGATTGGTGTCATTCCTGCTACTGCTAATACCCAATGTGTGTTTTGCAAAGCTGAAGCAGAGTCGGTCAATCATGTTCTGTTGTGGTGTCCTTTTGTCTGGAGGGTGTGGGCTGATATCTTTCTCTAGTGGGGGTCTCAGTGGGTTATGCCGGCAACAGTGGATGGAGTTTTACAATTTTGGGCCGGGTTTTCGGGTAATAGTTTTGAGAGAAAAGTCTGGAATATGTTACCTATTGCTTCCTTGTGGTCTATTTGGAAATACAAGAATGAGGTGTTGTTTTCTGATCTGCAACCAGATCTGTATGGTCTATGTGATCTAATTAAATCCAGGACTGCTATGTGGGTTAGAGCTACTAACCCGAAGCTGCCTTTCTCTGTCAATGATTTCTTGTTTAACTTATAACAAATTAAGTTTTGTAGAAGAGGGATAGGTTGAAGCTGTGTGCAGCTGCTAGAGTGTTATTAGCCTTATTTCTTATTTCTTTTCTATTCGGATGATTGGTGCTTTCTGATCTATTTTGAAGTGGTGCATCCCTGCTACTTAATTTTCTGGTGCCTACTGCTGGTTGTTTTTCTCTGGTTTTGGGCGGTGGTATGAGGTACTAATTTGAAGGTGTGCATTCCTGCTACTGATCTGCTACTGGTGTTTTTCTGATATGCTGCTATTTTCTGGTGCCTGCTACTGGTACTTTATTGGTGCTACTTGCTGGTGTTTTCTTCTCCTCTGTTTTGGTTGTTTTTCTCTGGTTTTGGGTGGTGGTATGAGGTCTACTTTGTTTTACTGATTTTGGTTGGTTTTCTGTGGTTCCTCTAGTTGGTTTCTCACCAACTGTTGTATTGTTAGGGGATGTTGGGCTAGCTTTTTGATGCCACTTTTTGTGTTTTAATATTTATATACTTCCTTTGTTTGCTGATCAAAAAAAAAAAAGTACAATTATTTCATTCTTTTAGCAAACAAATCACCTCGTAATAAGTACAATTATCTAAAGCAAAAAAATTAAAATTAAAATAAATAAAATTATTTTGATTGTGAATATTATGAATTTTATATAAAATTATAGTATTAAAAAATAAAAATTACAGTATAAAAAATTATGAAAGGGCAATTTTTCTTTTCAAAGTCTCAAATAAGCTTGAGTGGCCTTTGCACATCATGAAATCCGATGAGCTAGTCATGAATCTTTTGTATCAAAAATTTCTGGTTTTATGCACTCAATGTACTTTCAGCTATATGGTGTTGTAAAGATCTCAAAATAGATGGATTTCGAGGTAAAATGGTGATTAGAAAACATTAGGAATTTTGTTAACATGTGTTATTGGGATGCATATTAAGAATTTTAAAAAGATTATATATTTTGCATGAATGTGAATGCAATAATAAAAAAAGTTACAAAAATGTTAACAAATGCTCCATGAATATTGTTAAATGTTGAAAAATATGTAGAAGTGCTGTAAAAACATAAATTAAATCAAATAAAGAACAAAAAAATGAGATAGAGAAGATTGCGTGACAAGCCACACCCCCACCAGACAACAATAGTCATTAAATTTTGGAGAGAATTAGGCCATTACGACTACATACAACTGTGCCATTTACAAGCAATAAAATGAGAATGCCTTGAATTCCTAGTTAGCCTTCGGTCATAATTGTCGATGGTTCAATGCATTGGGGTGGCTGAGTTAGTCATAGTTAGTTTGAAGAAAGTCCAGAGATTTTAAGCGAGAGTTCTAACCGTATTTGAAAGTGATAGTTTTTTTATTTTTTAGGGTTCTTTTTTCAGCTATAAGTTGGTGATTGGAGGAGTGAGAATAATAGCTCTACAGAAACTTGAATAGATCCCATTGATTGAGAGAAAAGGGAAGAGAAAAACTTGAATACACAAGAAAGCTCTCTCTCTCTCTCTCTCTCTGGTGCTATTATGCTACTCTCTTGTGGGATTTGGTTTTCTATCTACATGTATTAACAGCATATTGTTGTTGTCTTCAACTAGCAATTTTAGGCTAGTATAATTGGAATTTGGATTGTTTTATTATTGGGGAAAAAAAAGCTATAAAGTAAGAAACACTGGAAGTAGAGGGAGAGAGAGAGAGAGAGAGAGAGAGGTGTAGATAACATGGTTGCAACCTTGTCCGCTTGGCCCTGGGAGATATTGGGCCCATTCAAGGTAAATGGAAGCTGCTATATGACCTATCTATCTTTCTATGCCTTCATTCCTTCTGTGTTCATTTTCATTCCCAGGATTATTTCATCTCCTTCCCCAACCAAAAATAAAAATAAAAATCCAATTTGCTGTTTCTTATTGATATTAGTTCTTAATGATATGAGATTAGATTTTGCTCTCATTTTGTTTTTTGTTTTTTCTTTTTGTTGCAGTATCTGATATATGGAGCCATCTTTGCAAAAGTCATATATTCAAGAATGCAAGAAGATAATATCATGAAGGATACATGGTGTCTTCATTTCATATTCTAATTATATGTGTACTCAGAGCTTTGATGTATCAGCTATGGACTTCTTATAGTAACATGCTCTTCCTTACTAGTAAGTGTTTTTCTTGTTTTTCATGATTTTTAAAATGGTTTTTTTTTTCTTCTTCTTCTTAAATTAAATGTAATGTAATTAGCTGATTATATATTTCTTTTCAATTTTTTAAAGGGACAATTTCATAATTCTTCAAGCTCTAATGGGATCCATGGCCTGTTACATATTCCCAGCCCTTTCTAATCTTCCATTGTGGGAATCAAGAAGCTTTATTGCTGCTATGCTACTCCACATAGGTGTTTCAGAGCCCCTATACTACTGGCTACATAAATGTTTCCATGCAAAATATCTTTTCACCCATTACCATTCACTCCACCATTCATCTCCAGTACCCCAACCTTTCACTGGTGAGTCAATACCTCTCCTGCCCATTTAATTTTTGAGTCTTGTTAGCAAAGTACAGTTGAAACACAAGAAAAATGTCAAAAAATATATATACAAGATATTTTTTAATTAATTTGAAAAAACTTTTTAACAAGATATATATAAAAGATTTTTTTTTTTTATTAATTTCACCTACTTTTTTGTACTACTGTCAAAAAAAAAAAAATGAGACACAAAATTTCACGAATGAAATGAGATGACCCCTTCTCTCTTCTGTAAAATTTTGTTTGAGAATTGTTATGATTAATTAATTAAAAAAATAAGACAAGAAAAGCTAGCACAGCATTTTTGTTTCTGGATAAATAAAATAATGGTCATCCTCCATTGTATGGGCACATTGAATGTAGGTAAAAACAGGAGGGTACCTGATTTTGTATTCTTGGCACATGTGGTGAATAAAACAGCTTCCCTACACAACCAGTTTGTATTCCGGTCATTCGCGTCAAAGCCGTTCAAGAGCAAGATCTTCTTGCTCCCAATTTGGCCACTTGCATTTACAGTGATGCTGGTGATGTGGGCTAAGTCTAAGACCTTCTCGGTCTCATTCTACAACCTCATAGGCCGCTTGCACCACACTTGGGCTGTACCTCGCTTTGGTTTTCAGGTCTTTCTCTCTACTTTTTAATGTTTATTGTTTCTTCAACTCACACTGCTCTTGCCATTTTTCAATTAGGTTCTCAATTTGATGATTATCTTGACTTCCTTTTTATTTTCTCTTTTTAAATTTTTTTTTTGAATATATATATATGCAGTATTTCTTGCCATTTGCTAGAGAGGGCAGCAATAAGCACATAGAGGAGGCAATTCTCAGGGCCGATAGGTTGGGTGTTAAAGTCCTTAGCCTTGCTGCATTGAATAAGGTTGCTCTCTCTCTCTCTCTCTCTCTCTCATACCCACCCACCCGTAAATTACTGTCTTGTCCTTTTGGGGGTACTGGGGAACACAAAAAAACAAGGAATCTTTTTCCATTGTACCAAATAGTAAGGAAAGGTATTTTTACCCCCAAGTAACCGAGCCAAGGTTCTCTCCTTGCAGCCTTGTACTTGCGTCCGTCCTTGCAGGCCTTCGGGTCTACTTTTAGGCCAATTTTAATAATCCGAACCGTTCATATTTTATGATTTATTCAGTATATCATACCTGTAAAAAATCAAGTTGATCGGATATCAGAAAGCATATGTTCGGAAAACTGTTTATTAAATTATTTAAAAAATAGTTTTTAGTTCAATTTTTCGAACACATACTTTCTGATATCCGATCAACTTCATTTTTTACAGGTATGATGTACTGAATAAATCATAAAATATGAACGGTTCGGATTATCAAAATTGGGCCTAAAAGTAGACCCGAAGGCCTGCAAGGACGGGCGCAAGTACGAAAGCTGCAAGGAGAGGATCCTCATTCCAAGTAACCATACCACATTTCAGCTAGTGAAATTCATGATTCCAATGTTCAATTTTCTCATGTATTTCAAATTAAACTTGCATGAGGTACCCACCTACCATATCCAACTATACATAAATTTAAACATTGCACTTGTTCAATAAGAAATCAATTTGATAAGATGTTTGTATGAAATTATCTATAATCAACTATATTAATTATGAAAAAAAATGACTAAATGTAGAAGGAAGCTCTCAATGGGGGTGGAATGCTGTTTGTGAACAAGCATCCAAACCTTAAAGTTCGAGTTGTCCATGGAAACACTTTAACTGTAGTTGTAACTCTTAACCAAATCCCTGAGGATGTGGACGTGGTGTTTTTAACAGGAGCTACTTCAAAACTCGGAAGAGCAATTGCCCTTTACCTTTGCAGACGGAGAGTACGAGTGTTTGTAAATATTGTCAATTTGTCATTTAATTGATTTTTTTTTTTTTTGTTTTTTTGTTTTTTGAAGTTTTGGTTTCTAAAGGGTTGAAGCATAGTGTAGATGTTAACCCTTTCAATTGAGAGATTTGAGAAGATACAGAAGGAAGCCCAAACTGAGTTTCAAAAATACTTAGTCCAAGTCACAAAGTATCATTGTATCAAGCAGCCAAGAACTGTAAAGTATATATAACATAATATACGCATGAAGTTATTCAAAACATTAATTAACATTGATGCCGAGTTCAATTAATCAAATGTGAAATAAACTTCGCTAATAAATTTCTTAAAATCCTATCTATTCATATATTTACATTTATTGTATTCAATTCTAAGTGTAGTTTCTATGTTGCAAAGATATGCACTGGAATGTGTTGAATTTTGTTGTTTACCATGATAGACTTGTTGGGTATACCTCCTTATTGGAGTGTGGGACCCAATTGGTTTATTATAAGAGTTTAATTTGGTTTGGTATTAGTTATAATATATTTTTATATATTATATCTAATTTTGTGGAGACCCAATTCAATTTGGAAACAACTAAGGGTTTGATAAAAAAAACCCTAGATGCACAATATATGATTTGTATTGTTTTTCCCAAAAGAAAAAGTGCAGCCGTTTTTTGCTTGGGAAGTTGCAACACATTTTTGATCAATTAATTCGGTGAGATAGCACTTGGTGCATCATATTTGGTGGAATTAAACTGGGTGAGTTAGTGCTGTTGTTCGGCTGATCTTCAGAAGTTCCCTTTGCTGTGGTTTTGTTGGTTCTTTGAAGCATTATCAGGTGTGCTTATTCGGTTGTTTGGTGGAGTTGATTTGGGTAATTATTTGGGTCTTCTTCAACTTTGGTTTTGAAGATTTTGGTTCATCTATTTGGTGAGGTCTTTCCTCTTATTTATTTGTGATTATTTGGAATTCACCTAAGGGTGGTTTTTGGAGACCATTCGTGTCTCGTTTGTAATCGTTTGGAAACTCTTTGGTTGATAGTGAAATCGGATTTCAATCTCGTGGACGTACCTCACATTGAGGGAACCACGTAAAAATTCTTGTGTTGGTTTTGATTTAATTTTTTCGCATTAGTTTTTATTCCCATTGATTGATTTACTTGTGGGGAATCACATATTTTCCCTAACAACAGGTATCAGAGCTTATGGTTTATTTGGGTTTATTTATTTGTGTAAATCAATGGAGGGGAATGTGGGTCGCATGTCTAGTTTCAATGGAAGTAATTGGGTAACTTGGAAAACTAAAATGGAGGACCTATTATTTTGTAAAGATTTGTATGGACCCATTGAGTGTGATAGTAACAAATCAAAAGATGGTTCTTTTTCAAAGAAAGACATTGAGTGTTATTATTGCCATGAGAAAGAGCACATGAAGCGAGAATGCCGAAAGCTCAAGAACAAGGAGAAAATGCGTGAAAAAAGTGTGGATAAGAAGCAAGAAGACACAACGGCAGTTACTACCGATGATCTCATGGTCGTTTGTGAAGATGATTGCATCAATTTTGTGGGCCAAGAGAGCAATTGGGTGATTGATTCTGGTGCTTCTTTTCATGTGACTTCTCGAGTTGATTTCTTCACTACCTACACCGAAGGAGATTATGGTTCTGTTCGAATGGGTAATGAAGGTTTGTCCAAGATTATTGGCATGGGTGATGTTTGCTTGGAAACAAATTTGGACTGCAAGTTGTTGCTTAAAGATGTGAGGAATGTTCCCGACATTCGCCTCAATTTGATCTCTACTGGGAAGCTAGATGATGAAGGCTTCAACAACAAATTTGGTGATGGAATATGGAAGCTCACAAAGGGTTCTTTGGTGGTGGCTAAGTGCAAGAAGACTCATACACTGTATTCGATGCAAGGAAAAATTTGTAAAGGTGTTGTCAATGCACTTGAAGATGATACTTCTACAGAATTATGGCACAAGCGGCTTGGCCATATGAGTGAAAAGGGGCTACAAGTTTTGTTCAAGAAAGAGCTTCTACCCGGTTTGAAAGGTACACATCTTAAAACTTGTGTTCATTGTTTGGCGGGTAAACAACATAGAGTTTCTTTTCAGAAAAATGTTGCTTCTAAAAAAGAAAATGTTTTGGAGTTGATTTATTCGGATGTTTGTGGTCCTTTAAAAGTTAGAACACATAGTGGTGCACTTTATTTTGTTACTTTCATTGATGATTATTCAAGGAAAGT
The DNA here is from genome assembly GCA_030407325.1 of Camellia japonica. Classification (NCBI taxonomy): domain Eukaryota; kingdom Viridiplantae; phylum Streptophyta; class Magnoliopsida; order Ericales; family Theaceae; genus Camellia; species Camellia japonica. The sequence goes on along the minus strand of JAPPVO010000024.1, from coordinate 6,381,281 downwards.
TTGGGTTTTTCTACTAAAAACTAAATATCAAGTTCTAGAAGTATTTAAGCATTTTCAGGCCATGGTTGAAAGAGAAACAGGGTAGAAATTGAAGTGCATCCGATCAGACAATGGTGGTAAATACATTGGGCCATTTGATGAGTATTGTCGCAACCAAGGTATTCGGCACCAAAAGACAGTTAAGAAGACTCCTCAACAAAATGGCGTTGCCGAGAGGATGAACCGCACCATTGTGGAAAGAACAAGGTGTTTGCTTTCACAAGCTAAATTGCCAAGATCCTTTTGGGGTGAGGCAATGAGTACATCGGTTAACGTGATCAATTTGTCTCCTTGCTATCCTTTGAATGGTGATGTTCCTGAAAGAGTTTGGACCGGCAAAGATGTGTCTTATGAGCACTTGAGAGTGTTTGGTTGCCGAGCTTTTGTTCACATTCCAAATGATGAGAGGTCCAAGCTTGATAGTAAGTCAAGACAATGTATTTTTCTTGGCTATGGGCGTGATGAATTTGGGTATATATTGTGGGATCCGGTCGACAAGAAAGTCATTCGAAGTCGTGATGTTGTGTTTCTTGAAGACCAAACAATTGAAGACTTTGGCAAAGGTAATCAACCGGATCCAAAAACTAGTGACCTCATTGACATGGATCCATCTCCTTCATCTTCAGTTGATGATGAAAACGGAGGAGATGTGCAGCCACCCATTGAAGATGTAGAGGATGATGCTAATCCTAATGAAGTTGAGCCAGAAATTGAGGAAGAACACCCACCTCAAGAACCGCCACCACAACTTAAGTTGAGGAAATCTACAAGGAACCGACAACCTTCAAGAAAGTATCCTCCCAATGAATTTGTGTTGATTTTCGATCAAGGGGAGCCTGAGAGCTACCAAGAAGCAATTGAGCATGCAAAGAAAAGTGATTGGAAAAAGGCCATGGAAGAGGAGATGAACTCCTTACTTGAAAATCACACCTATGATTTAGTGAAGTTGCCTAAGGGGAGGAAAATTCTGAAAAATAAGTGGGTCTTCAAATTGAAGAATGATGGCAAGAATCTGAGGTACAAGGCACGTCTTGTTGTGAAAGGCTTTGGGCAAAAGAAAGGTATTGACTTTGATGAAATCTTCTCGCCAGTTGTGAAGATGGCTTCTATTCGGGTTGTACTTAGCATGGCTGCAAGTATGAACCTTGAAGTTGAACAACTTGATGTGAAAACCGCATTTCTTCACGGTGATCTTGAAGAAGAAATTTACATGGAGCAACCGGAAGGTTTTGTGGAGAAAGGGAAAGAGAAATTTGTTTGCAAATTGAAGAAAAGTTTGTATGGCCTCAAGCAAGCCCCGCAGCAATGGTACAAAAAATTTGACTCTTTCATGATGAATAATGGTTTTTCTAAAACCACTTCAGACCATTGTGTGTTTGTGAAAAATTTTCTGAATGGTAAATTTATTATTCTTTTGCTTTATATTGATGACATGTTAATTTTGGATCAAGATTCTACTATGATTAACAGTTTGAAATTGGAGTTGAGCAAGTCTTTTGCTATGAAAGATTTGGGACCGGCAAAGCAAATACTTGGTATGAAAATTGTCCGTGATCACAAAAATGGGCTAATTTGGTTGTCTCAAGAAAGCTACATTGAGAAAGTTCTTGAGAGGTTCAACATGAATAAAGCAAAGCCGGTTGGTTGTCCACTTGCAAGTCACTTCAAACTTAGTTCGAATCAATGTCCTATAAGTGAGAAAGACAAGGAAGAGATGCTGAAAATTCCTTATGCTTCAGCAGTTGGTTCTTTGATGTACGCCATGGTTTGTACAAGGCCGGATATTGCTCACGCCGTTGGGGTGGTGAGTCGTTTTCTCTCTAATCCGGGTAAAGAACATTGGGCAGCAGTAAAATGGATTCTAAGGTATCTTCGAGGGATTTCGAATGTATGTTTGTGTTTTGGGGATGATAAGCCGATGCTTGATGGGTTCACAGATTCTGACATGGCCGGTGATATTGATTCTAGGAAATCTAGTTCGGGGTATTTGATGACTTTTGCAGGGGGAGCTGTGGCATGGCAAAAATTAAATGATTAAAATATTGAAAACGGAAAATAAAAATCTGTCTAAAAATAGTTTGTGAAAAATTAAACCAAACTATATAGTTGTAACGAATTAAATCTAATAAATATTGTAATATAAATATAATAGTAAAATTGAATTTTGTAACTTAGGAAGGTTTTAAAAACTAATAAATTTTTACCATCTAAAAAAAAGCTAATAAATTTAGCCCCAATAATGAAATGATTAAATATGAAAAAATTTATCTTTTTATTAAAACTTCAAACAAAACCGAATCTGCTATTCATCTAAACTCATCTCGATATGTGAGTTCCTCTCTTTCCTCTTCCTCTTCGATTCTTTTTTCTCACTTTTTTCAGATTTATTTCTGAAGATATTCCTTGGTGAGTTTTTCTGAGATTTTTTTAAAGTTTCTGTCTTTTTCAGAGTTTTTCAAATTCTTCTTTCTCCTTTTATTTCAGATTTTTTTTCTTCAGATTCGTCTTCCTCTTTCTTCTTCTTCTTCCTTTTTCAATTTTTTTTATCGTATTCCCAATACGTTTCAGATTTTTTCTGATCCATTTTTTTGTTTTTGTTTTTTACATTGTAAACTTGTAAACTTTATTTTTAATTAGTAATAACTTTTTAATTAGTAATAAAAAAGATAACCTGTATCGTATCCGTACCCGTTTGTGGCTTTATTGTTTAATTAGTAATAACTTGTAAACTTTCTTATGATGTGTCTCTGTCTCTCTCTGTCTTTCTCTCTCTCCTTTTGATTAGGTAATCAACCAAGCTTGTTATGTGTTGTGTGCATTTTAACACATGGGATTTGAAATGAGGCTTAGGTATAGACGTCCCCGAACGCCCCGGGAGGGTTAAGTCCCGTTCCGTTCATATTGGGGTCACTATAGTTCAAGGACTCAAATGTCACGGTTCTTAATCTTGAACCAAAGAGTCCAAATCCGGCAAATCAATTTTGAAAACAGATTTTTTGAAAAGAAGTGCCAAACATGGACTGCTTTGCCAGATACAGAGTCGCCACCTAAATGTTTTTTTTTTTTATGGGAAATTTAGGAAACCCTGACTCGGTGCCGAAGGCCACGTGTCCGTCATCACCAGAGTTGCCTCGGCTCGGGAACTTGGGTACGATTGGGGAAGGTCACTTCGTGAGCACCCCCGCTCGCGCCGGTCAAAGACCGGCCTCTACTAACCATGATATCTTATTTTGAAAACATTGTGTGTTCTTATTCCGATTTTTAGCCTAGATTTACTATGTGATGCGCACAGCATACAAGTATAGACTGGATCACCTGAATTGGAACAAAACACTTCATGTTTGTTTGTTTGAAAAATGGTTTGATGGTGCTACCCGCAGGTAGGCTAAGACGTGAATTTGCCACCCTCGGGTGGGCTTAGAAAACATGATTTTGCCACTATCTAGTGGGCTTAAAACAAACATTTGATGAATTGTTCCAATCCAAATAACCCAACCTCCACCCACAGGCATTCAAGCAGTTATATCACATAAGCAAATAGCCTCATGGTAAGCATGCTATCATGGCAGTCACTCACACGCATGCAAGGATGCTAAAGCATAAAACTCACCGAGTACTCCAAGCCAAAACAGAAACTCATTAGAAATCATGCATGGTCCTAAATATACAGGATTGCCTAATGCAACACATGCAAAAATGCAACTATAGCAGGCTCGGCTATCCTAAACATGGCATATGGAATGCTACAGCTATCATGTATTCAACTTGGAATTGAAATACAAATGCAGTTAGTATGATGCGCCGAGCCCGGTGCATGTAAAACAGATGAATGAATGCAAGCATGCTATCATACTGTATGCTAATTGAAATATGCCCTAATCTAACCATCATAAGCAGGTAAATAAAAGGGAAGAAAGACGTGGGATTGGAAAACATACATCACACTCACCCACACTTATTACAATTTTACCCTCGCACAGAGGATCCGAATAAATATACAGTCCCAAATAAAAGAATAGTACAGTCCAAATAATACAAATTCCTAATTAATTTACAAATTAACTAAGAAAAGAAAAGACTGGCATGCAAGCCGGGGACTGCCTTGATTCTGATCCGAGTGATGAATGATGCATGTTCGGGTTGCCTTTGTGCGGAAATCCATGACGATGCCCCAATTAGCCTCTGTTTGCACCTGTTCTTGAAATGCGTGCCAAGCTCCGAAAAGTTGATGATTCTTCATTTTGCTGCCACAGAGAGCAGGAAAGGGGCATGGCAATGTATTTTCACAAATGTATGCATGTCTCGATCCTCGTGCCACCAATCACACATATCGATGCATAATGGCCGAGGAGTCGATTTGCACAATTCAATATGGAATGAATGCACATGAAAACACGACAAAACCTAACTCCATCATGGATGATCCGGAGTGTCGGTGACTAGGGAATTGAGACACGTTCCGTCACTCGGAGCACGGAACGTACCTCGTTTCCCGTGCCCGGGGTAACTCCAATCCCGAACATAATGCAATATGCATGACATGCATAAAATGCAACTAAGATACAATCCTAACATGCACAATGTTATGGGATGGCATACACAATGCACGAGGTAACATGGCATACACAATGCACTAACATACACCCTAGCATACGCAATGCTATGAGATGAAATGGCATACACAATCCATAATGGACTTACACCAACATGAGTGAGCCTCAGCCACACTCACATAGGAGGCCATAAGATGAAAATGAAACAACTCGAGATGCGTGCACGCGTGCACGCAAACCGAGGACCGAACCTACGGCACGGAATGCCACTCTAACAAGACATGGCGAAACATGGAATATGGCATACTATAATGCAAAAATCAGAGGTAATAAATGTTGCAAAACAGCCCCGAAACCCGGTGAAATGAAACCCGATGCATGGAACGAGTCCCGAAACACGGGTTTTGGTGCATGAAATGGCCTATAGCTATACAATGCAAACATAATTTGAACATGAAATGAAACGACAGAAGCAAGGCAGCCCCGAGAAAAGTATTTTTACAGTTTAAAGTGAGGCCAAAAAGTGGGCCCAAGTAGGGCTAAATTAGCATACAAAAATGGCTCCGCAAGGGAGGCAATGAAGCAAGTGGTAGATATAAAGCCCAAACAGAAAAAGGCCCTTCTACAATATTGAAGAGGGTCCTAAAATATGACCACGTACAGTTTATGGAAACCCCCAAAACAAAATAAAAATATGCTCAAAATGTCATGCAAGATAGGGCCCGAAAGAGGTTATAACACAAAGTATACAAATCATGCTTCAAACAGGAAAATACCCTTAATAAAACATGACAAGGGGGGAAAAATATGGCCACTTTCAGTTCGGACCAAGGTCCAAAAACAGAAGCTCAATAGGCTAATAAATCATGCAAAAATGGGGACCAAAGAGGGGTACAATGGCAAGTGATACATGGAGGTCCCAAACTATGGTGAGCCCTTCTTCAATGTTGAATAAGGGCTCAAAATAGGCCTATTCACAGTTTACATCAGAGCTCAAAAAAGACTACACATAGGCTAAAAATATCATGCAAAAATATGGCACAAAGAGGGCTAAAGAGGCAAGTACCAAAAGGGGGTCTCAAATAGTGAGAGACCCTTAATGAAAGATGAAATAGAGCTCAAAAAAAATGTTACTTTCAGTTTTGGTCGGAGCTCAAATGTATAAGCAAGAAGGGCTAAGATATAGACCAAGAAAAGAGCAAAAAAGGGAAAAACGAGACTCACCCTTGAAGAACCAAACTTTAGCAGCCTCTTGGTCCAAAATACAGCACTTCTAGCCTCTAAGAAGATCCTCCAAGCTGCTGGAATGGAGTGGTGGTGGTGGTGCTAGGTGGTGGTGAAGAAATGGTGAAGAAATGGTGTAGGACTTTTAGGGTTTTGGTGCTTGAAATATATAGAGAGAGAGATTGTATATATGAGACTCAAACCAAAGTCTTCTAACCCAAAAAAATGCAGCTGGAGCTCTGGTTTTATAGACAAAAAGGGATGGAAAAGAGGAGGAAAAAAGGGGGGAAATTCGGATTCAAAATTCCCCCCAAAATGGCCAAAAGGTGAGCTAAAGGGGCAAGTGATAGCTTCGGGTACCAAATGGCTGAGATCCCTTCAACAAACTTGAAGAGGGGCTCAAAATAAGACACTTTCTAGTTTACATCAAGCCACGAAAATAAATACAAGTAGGCCTAAACTATCGTGCAAAAAAAGGGGAAAATGGAGGGGTAAAGAAGCAAGTGATAGATGGAGATGTCAAACATCAAGAGGTCCTTAATAAAACATGAAAAGGAGTTCAAAATATGACTATCTCAAGTTCAGGTCGGAGCCCAAAAATGTAGGATGAAGGTTCGGGAGCCAAAACACGCAGTTCGGGGCCCCGAAAGTGGGCTGTTAGGCACCGGGAGTGGTGCTCAACCACGAAGTTGGTCTCTCGGACCACAGTGTCCCTCAAAAGGGAGTAAATAAGATAAGTGCCAAAAACCAGGGCAAACGGAGGTGGTTAAGCGGTCCCGAACCGAGGCACACGGCCTGGCGGCTCCGAAAACCGGGAACCGGGCTCCGAAATGGGAAAAATGGCCTATGACCACGAAACGTAGCCCACGGCCATTGAGAGATGATCTACGAGACCTCTCCCTCCCTTCGGGCAGAGAAAACAGAGCCTGGTTCGCAAACCGAGAAAAAGCACAAAAGAGTCTGGAAGTCCGAGGCAAGGCTCGCAGCCGGACTCCGCAACCTCAGAACGAGCACAATATGCAACATCACCAAGCGCTCAATCGGTGACGTCTGAGTCTTAAGGTCGGTCAAA